>JAHIAM010008796.1:0-18840 GCA_021605205.1 Aegilops longissima
AAGCTCTTCCTCACGGACGATGGAGTGGCGGGCTAGGGTTTGAAGCTCGGCGATAGAGAGGCGGTCGAGTGGAGTAAAGGAAGTGAGGAAGGGGGGGGATATATAGCGGTGAAAAACTGTTAGCGAAGATTTGGAACGACGTGCCTGACCCTTCTCATTCGTTTGACATGTGTCCCCACGTCTTGAAAAGTGGAGATCGTGTTAGATCTTGGGTGAATAGATAAATCCATCGTGGGATCTGAATGGTTTGGCCAAAACCGAAAGTTTGGAAAGATCAGTTTTAAAGTTCCGTTCGCAATTTCTTGGTGACAAGGACAGTGAAGATTTTGAGCGAGTTTCAAATAGAGCATAATGAAGAATTTGTGAATAGATTGGGTTGAGTATAGCATAGGGGAAGGGTCGATCACATTCACTTAGCAGAAAAAGCAACGAAGAATTAGCCATAAGTGAATCTTGAGAACATAAATATATATATATATATATATATATATATATATATATATATATATATATATATATATATATATATAAATGAAGAAAAAAGCGGAAATAGTGAAGATTTTGAAAAGTTGAAAATTTGAAAAATTTTCAAAAGCGAGGAAAAACTCAAATTGAAGATTTTCAACTTTTGGTGGTGGCGTGACCCACCATATAAGAATGATGATTTCAGACAGCGTACAATTGTCGTGGGTTCGAGAATCAAATTCTTCATTAATTTCTTCACACTTAGAGTGTTATTCTTCATGGATTGAAGAAAACTTTCTTCATGTGTTGCACATCTAAGTCATCAATTTTGCATAAGTGTGGGATGTGTGTCCTTTTCAAAGAACATTGGAGATTCTAAGATATTTAGCTCACACCAACTTGCTAAATCTCTTCTCATCCAAGGGCTTAGTGAAGATATCGGCTAGCTGTTCTTGATCTTCACATGCTCGATGGAATGTAGCCCTTCAACACATGATCACGAAAAATGATGGCGAATTTGAATGTGCTTTGTCTTGAGTCTGAGCGGGTTGTGAGCAATCTTGATGGCACTCTCATTGTCATGTGAGAGGCACATTCTTCACGTTGATGCCGTAGTCCTTGAAGTTTGCTTCATCCCAACAATTGAGCACAACAAGAGCCAGCATCAATGTATTCATCTTCCATGATGAAGCGGTGATCATGATTCATTTCGAGGACCAACGGACCAAAAGATCGTCAGGAAATGACAAGTACCAGGATGTTGACTTGCGGTCCACCGATCACCGCATAGTCAGTCGGAATATCAATGAGATCAAAGGTAGAGCCCTTGGGGTACCATAATCCTAGTGTTGGTGTGTGAGCTAGATATCGAAGAATATGCTTCCACCTTATGGTGTGATTCCTTGGTGTAGCTTGAAATGGGCACATGCAAACACTAAGCATTATATCTGGCCTAGATGCACATAAGTACAATAGAGAACCAATCATGGGCGGTATACCTTGTGATGAAGTCAATACCATTTTCATCGGTTGCATAGATGGCCATTTGTGGGCATAGGAATTTTAGCGCCTTTGCAATCTTGCATGCGAATTTCTTGAGGACATCTTTGAGGTATTTCTCTGAGATATGAATATGCCATTGTGTTGTTGTGAATTTGAAGACCTAAGAAGAATTTCAACTCTCCCATCATAGACATTTGATATTCTTCACTCATCATATAGGCAAATTCATCACTATAACGTTGGTCGATACAGCCAAAGATAATATCATCAACATATATTTGGCACACAACAGTTCACCATCATATGATTTAGTAAAGAGTAGGGTCGAAGTGAACCGGGTGTGAAGCCATTCTTCATGAAGAATTCCTTCAATGTATCATACCAGCTGGTAGAACTTGTTTGAGACCATAGAGGGCCTTATTGAGTCTGAAGACTTTGTGGGATTCTTTGGATCTTCAAAACACAGGGGTTGAGCAACATATACTTCTTCCTCAAGCTTACCATTGAGGAATGCACTTTTCATCCATTTGATATAAAGTGATATTGTGATGGTTAGCATAGGCAAGTAATATCTGAATAGACTCAAGTCTACAGCAGGTGCAAAAGTTTCATCGAAATCAATTCCTTCAACTTTGTGTAGCCTTGAGCTACAAGTGTGCCTTATTCCTCACCACAAGGCCATTTTCATCTTGCTTGTTGCGGTAGATCCACTTTGTGCCAATGATATTATGCTTGCGAGGATCTGGGCGTTTGACAGTTCCGAGACATTGTTGAGCTCGAGCTGATGTAATTCTTCTTGCATGGCCTGAATCCACTCGGGCTCGAAATGCTTCATCTACCTTAGTGGGCTTGTGTAGAGACAAAAGCATAGTGCCCACAAAAGTTAGATAAATGTGAAGCTTTTGGCGTGTGAGAGGACTGGCGCTTCAATGTCATCGATGATCTTGTCAACTTGCACTTCTTTTGCAGCGAGGATGAGCTGGTTGTCGTTGAGGAATTTGATCATTTTCCTCGGCACCATTGTCTTGACATTATCTTGGTGCATCAACTCGGCGTTCTTGCGTCTGAGGAATGAATTCTTCAGCGATTCTTGATGGGAATGACATCCTCGTTGCCTTGAACTTGATAGATTCCTCGGTGTTGGTTCATCTAACGGAAGGTAGGTGCTCTCTTTGCGAGCCATTAGTTTCATCGAACCGCACATCTCGATGTCAACAATCTTGTGAAGAGTGATGTTGAAGACTACTGTAGGTGTCTGAGTCCTTCCGTAACCAAGCATAAAACCTTCATGTGCTTTGGTGCAAATTTAGAATTGTGATGAGGATCTCTAATCCAGCATTTAGCACGAAGACTTTGAAATAACTACATTGGGTTTCTTGTCGTTGAGAAGTTCATAGGCAGTCTTCTTGAAGAATTTGTGAAGATATACTCTGTTGATGATGTGGACAGCGGTATCAATTGCATCAATCCAAAGCGACTAGGCGTTTTGTATTCATCAAGCATAGTCTGAGCCATCTCAACAAGAGTTCGTTCTTGTGCTCACAGACGCCATTTCTTTGAGGAGTATAGGGAGCAGATAACTCATGAGTAATACCAAGTTCATCAAGATAGGCATCAAGACGAATTCTTGAACTCAGTTCCATTGTCACTCTGATGTATCGATCTTCACACCAAAGTTAGTTGAAGCCCTCGAGGAAAATCGTTTGAAGACTTCGCACTTCAGTTTTTGTAAGTAACAATGTGTACCCATGTGTAGAGGTAATCATCAACAATAACAAAAGCCATATAGAGATGCATCATTAGTATGTTTGAGTAATGATTAGGACCAAAGAGGTCCATGTGAAGCAATTCGAAGAGCGAGTAGTGGTCATGATAGTCTTATTTGGATGCTTGGCCTTGGTCATTTTCCACTTCACAAGCTCCACAAGTGATCCTTGAGGAATTTGACATTCTCAATGCCAATGACATGCTTCTTCTTTGCAAGCTGTGCAAATTCCTCATGCATCTGTGACCAAATCGTCGATGCCAAGCCAATATACGAAGCTTTTGCAAGTAGACACCGGCTGGTTGTGGTCGTAAGAAATCAACAATATACAAGTCTCCTCTCTAAAGCCTTGAAGACTTTGGAATTGTCGACTTCCATAATCACAACACAGCGATACTTGCCAAAGATAACAACCATATCAAGATCACAAAGCATTGAGGCGACATGAGGTTGTATCCTAAGGACTCAACAAGCATGACTTTGTCCATGTGTATGTCTTAGAATGCAACCTTACAAGACCAATACGACTTTTGCCTTTGTCGGCCAAAGATGATATGCTTGAGATGTGGCGGTGATAAGGGCATCCATCAATAGATTCTTGTCACCAGTCATGTGATTTGTACATCCACTATCGAGAACCCACTCGGTGGCTTTGGGTTGATCATCCTGCGGATGAATTAGTGCAACTTACGATCTCATATACTTCATCGGTGAAGAATAAAATATCAAGTTCATCGGATGAATTTCATCGAGCGATTATATGAGATAAGCGATATGAGGGCGTGTGAAATGAAAGTTCATTTCATCATGATTAACTGCGTCCTTCGAGCATTTTGTCGGGCCCGACAAATTCTTGAGCGTTTAAAAGCACGTGGAGACTGACCCTAGAGAAAGGTTAGTTCTTTTCTTCACCACCCACATCGAAGGGGTGGCAAAGAGTTCATCACTCTGCGAGCACCATATGAGAATGGTGGCATAGAGGCCAATCCATTTCGTTTCACATAAGAGGGTTAGGGTAAGCATATGAATAAGCGAGAGAAATTCTTGAGGACTTATGAACATATTGGTTTGAAGAATAATGCACATATTCATAGCCCTTAGCTCTACCTGAAAGCAGAGTTGTTACGATGATAATCATATGAGGACTTTGATCCTTTTGAGAATTTGGTCCGTATGAGGACTTGGATCCATATGAAGAATTTGGTCCATATGAAGAGTTTGATCGGGGTTCCTATTCTTCACGGTGGTGTCATGAGGACATTCACTGAAGACTTTCAAGGCACTTCTTGGGAACAGATTTTCTTCATAGGGGAACCGTTCCTGCGATTAGTGCCAACATATCTAGCAAATACTTCACCATTCTGATTTTGAACAGTTTATAGTTGGAGTCAAATGACTCATCGGAAGAATGAGGAGATTCACATGTAAAGCCGATAAGTTAGATGGATCAAGCTGGAGGTCCCTTTGCAGCAACCCATGAGGTTTTGGGTCTGCTCGGGCTTCAATATGTTCCATCACATTGAGTTTCCTCTCAAAGGCAATACCCTCTTTCCTAGGGTTCTGTTGAGGATCTGCTTTTAAGCACATCACAAAGTCGATGCCCTTTGAGGCTTTTGTACATACAGTCATGTACAATTCCTTCAACCACATCGTCGTGATACTAGCAATGTCCTCGGATGAGAATTAGTGATAGCGAGGCAGGTGAAGAATTTATAGCATTGAAGCATTTGAACATTCGGTGAAGAATTAGCATATTCACGTTCAATGCACTTTAAGCATGGAGGAACAAATTCTTCTGAAGCGCTGATTTGTTGAGCAAGTAATGAATCGCTCCTTGAAGATCTTCATAACTCACTCTTAGCTTCTCAAGATCTTGCTTTCTTTGAAGAAATTCATAAGAAAGTTTCTCATGATCGAGACAAGAGAGTGTTATGATGACCTTGAAGGATGTCAAACCTAGGCTGAAGTCTGAAGATTTTGATGGGGCTTTAGTCGATCCATTTCTTCACCTAACATATCATCACTCTTATCTAGCATGTTTGAACCTTTTCAAAAGCCCTTTGTTGTTTCTGACAATCTTAGCAAGTTTAAGAGTAGCTGGGCTTGAGATCTTCATCGATTCATTTTCACTAGATTGGAGGAGGTATATTTGAGTTCCTTGGCACCCTTTGCCATGAAGCAATAGGTGGGAGCGTAGTCATCACTATCTTCATCGACTTTGTTGGTGAGGTCATTTTCTTAGAGTTGAAGATGGACTTCTTGATGACGGCGATGGCGAGGCTAGATTTTAACACACGGACTTCGATTCTTCGATGCCTCATGTTCCTCATGTTCCTCAGTTCAACTTAGTCCATTTCCTTCGCAATGAATGCAAGAGCCTTCTTGGAGCAGCTTTTCTTGTGAGAAAAGAAGGCTTTGAGGATTTTGATGATGAAGATTTCGATGATTTCTTCTTCTTCTTCTTAGCGTCCTTAGGAGCTGTAATCCTTGTATTTCTTCTTCTTTAATTCCTTTTCCGCGAGGACAATCTTGAATGTAGTGACCGAGTTTCTTGCATTTGTGTACAAGTCTTCTCTTATAGTCCTTTGGATGAGGAATCACTTTGCTCTGGAGGATTTTCCAAAGCGACCACGTCTTGAGAACTTCGGAATTTCTTCCTGACGGATGCTAGCTCACAGCTCAATTCTTGAGGATCTCCAAGGCTACTACGAGTCTTCACCTTCAGATTCGGACATAGCCTTGGCCTTGAGACGCGTGATTTTCCATAGCTAGAACCATAGAGATCTCTTTTCGGCATTGGGGAACTCATGAGTATTCGCACTCTCGGGATATCATTTGGATCAAGTGACTTGTAGTCGACTGCTCTTGTATCATCAGTGCGGAGTATCAAATGAGGAATCAATCAATCTCAACAATTTCTTCACCACCTCATGGTCGGTGATATCGATTAGCACATAGCGCTTGAAGCTCATTTGAGATGTCGATGAGGCGATCAAAGGTTTGTTGAACATTTTGATTGTCCAGTCTTTTGAGGAGGTTGAAGAGATTGCGAAGAACATCAACTCGGGAGGAGTCACGCTGAGTTGAGACTTCTTCATTTACTTTGAATGAGCCTATCCCAGATAAGCTTAGTTGTTTCCAAAGCACTCACTCTTCCATCTTGTCCTTTACTCAGATGGCCACATATGATATTCTTAAACGAGAATCAAGTTGTTTGAATCTCTTCACATCGGCAGCATTGAGAGAAGATTGTGGTGAGGGAACAACATTTTCCTAGCGTGCATACCGAGAGATGGTTGTCAATTCTTTGCAAGATGCATTAGCATCTTGTTCTTCCGATAAGGGTAGTCCGTACCATCAAAGGTAGGACACCTATTTGAGACCTTGATCATACTGCGATTGACATAACTAAAAACTCCAGTGGTTAAACCAAAATCACCGAGAACAAGGGTTACCTTGCTGTGATACCAATTGAAAGTGCGTTATATCGACTAGAGGGGGTGAATAAGCGATTTTATGAATTCTTCAACGAGGAATTTGCGGTGAGGAAATTCCTAAGTGAAGAACTTCTACTGACGGAATAAGTACTCGAGAAGTAAGCACGAGAGAGTGCGGGCATGGTCATCATGATGAAATAAAGACAATCAAAAGAAATGCGAAGCGTAAACACAGGATTACACAAGATGAAGACAAACATACTAAAAAGAATTGGGCGAGGGAAATTGAGAAAGTCTTGATCAAAGTCTTCAAACACAGGATATGAGCGAACACTCAACCATAGTAATGAGGAAATGAAAGAGTTGAGGAAATAAACCCAATTAGGTTGGTGAAGACAATGATTTGGTAGACCAGTTCCAAGCTGCTTGTATCGGGTTATGCGTCCAGTTGGAGGCGGCTGAGTATTTAAACTCGAGAGGACACACAGTTCCGGACACCCGATCGCTTGAGCACGCCTTTCGAGGACACCAAGTCCTCACCGTATTCTCCTTGAACTAAGGTCCACAGACCTCGTCCAATCACTAGTGGTAAGTCTTGAGGACTTCCAACCTTCACGAGACTTGGTCGCTCGGTGATCCACAATTCCTCTTGGATGCTCTACACCATGACGCCTAACAAATGCGGAAGAAGCACAATCTTCAAAGGTAACAAGTGTCGGATCCAAGCATGGGATCAATCTCTTGATGATGCTCAATCACTTTGGGTTTTGTAGGGGTTTGGTTTTGAGGTTTTCCTCTTTCGATGATTTTCGCTCAAAGTCCTCGGAGGATGGGTTGCTCTTAAGCGACAAGTGTAAGAATTCTCTCGGAGCAGCCAACCAGCTAGTGGTTGTAGAAGGTGACTATTTATAGCCTAAGGAGTAGCCCGACATGATAAGACATAAATGCCCTTCAATGATATGACCGTTAGGTGGATAAGATATTTTCAGAGACGTTGGCGCCTTTGAATGATGGGAAATTTGAATCTCAGATTCCTCCAGGGCTATCATGTTCCTCCTTTGTGTGAGCAATCCGCTTTGTGAATTCCCTAACTCCTCGGTCAGAACAAATTGCTCGGCGACCGGAAGAACTTAGTCTACATGTCATGAAGAAATTGGCTGAAGCGTATGAGATTTCAATGGCTTCACTCGAAGGGATTGGTAGGTGTAGGATTTTGAGTTGAGCATCACATGGAAATTTTCCTTAGTATTTCCTCGACCCCCTTTAACGATGCAGTGTTTCCTGACTCGAAAGAAAGCGAAACTACGAAAACAAAAGTCTTCACTTCATGTTCCTCGAATGAATACCAAGTCTTCAAGGTCACCAATTTCTTCACTTTCAAAGTCTTGAGAAAGTCTTGGAATATCAAAGTCTTGATCGAAGAACTTCATTTTTTGAGAATTGACTTTCTTGTAAATATCAAACTCCTCATAGACTTATAGACCTGTTAACTCATAAACACATTGGTTTCTTAACCTATAAGTCTTCAATACACCAAAATCACTAAGGGGCACTAGATGCCTTACAGGGCGAGGAGGTGTGGTTGGGTTTATCACAACCTGGGAATAATCTTGGTTCTTGGTTTGGGAATTTCTGGTTCCTCGATTGGCGATCTCGTTGTCATATGATGGTGTGGGTTCTTCAGCACTAGTGGTTGGAATTTTTTCATGCCAGGCCGAGGTGGGGTGAATTTCTTGAGCCCATTTGGCTGTTGGTGGGGGGGAAAATTTGTTGTATTGGGGTGAAGAGTGGAGGTGGGGTGCAGACTTTCCCAAAAGTTATCATTCATCACTGGCGTAGTGCATCCTATCACGTCTTCATCTTCAATTTCTTGGCCCTTACCTTCTTGACTGGGGGGCATTGGCGAGGAAACAACAATTGGTGAAGGGTGGCATCCACTTCAATTTCTTCATCAATCTGCTTTCGGCGAAGGCGGAATGATTTTCTTCATCAGATCCGCTAGGGATCCATATTCTTCACCAAAAGGATCAAGGTCCTTTGATGGCATGGTTGAATCGGAATAGCATCAATGGGATTCTCAAATGGGCTGGTCATAAACTTCATTTTCTTGGAGTTGAAGAATCGAACTTTGATGCTTTCCTTTTCTTCACTTGCAGCTCGCTCTGCAGCCTTGGTCTTCTTCATCGATGCAGATGGAAGGATAGGAGATGGTATAGGCACGGGAGGAGTGAGGAATCTGGTTGATTTGCCTCGGTAGCGTGCATCTGATTGCGACTTCTTCATTTCTTGGCGCACCACTAGTGGATGCCACGGCAGTTTCTTCGGTGGTGGAATGGAGTCATCATACGGAACTAGCATTTTCTTGATGATCGAAAGTCATCAGCGGTCTTGGCATGTTCTTCGATGGGCTGAGCGGAAGGCTGACGAGGAACTTCTTGTTGCGTTGGGCTGCAACATTGGTGAACTTCTCGGTCGGTTTTGACCTGACTTTGGCTCCTTGCCAATCAGCATAGTAAGCGTTGAAGTTGTGTTGAGAGCTTTGATTTCACTGAATTTTGATGAGTTCATCGGTTGTCATTTGACAACGTTTTCCTCAAGAACTTCTCTTTCCCTGGGGCGGGCGCCTTCTTGATCATGCGGCCTTCTCAAATTTCCATTTCTCTTCGAGTGATGAAATGGGTCGACATTTGACTTTGGCGAGTCGAATGAAAATCAGGCATATGGGTGTTTGGATCCTTGTGCAGAAGATCAATGTAATCGAGGATTTTCTTAGGATCCAAAAGCAGATATGTACGGTGTGCCTTTGGCTCTAGCGGACCTTTTCTTATGATACTCACGATGATCACGATGATTTCATCATCATGAGCCTCATCATCGAATGGCACTTGAAAACCTTTGTTTCTTCTTGCGGACTTGGCGAGGACCTCGTCCAGCCATGCCTTTGTCTTGATTGAGATGGGGCCTGATGAAGAATTTAGTGCGATTGAGGAACTTCTTTGAGACACGGAAGAGCAATAGAGATACACCCAGTCCTTTGTGCGTGGCAGGATGCACAGTCTTGAGGACTTTGCCGAACAGTGAGGACTTTGGAGGAGGAGGCGAGGATTTTGGAGGTGCAGGGAGTAGCATGAGGCCGGCCGTGATGACTTTGAAGATGGGCCGTGAGGGCATTCTTCAGGGAACTTAGTAGTGAGGGCCTGATTAGTGAAACACTTGAACGTGGCGAGCTTCTTTGCCATTGATTTCCTGGCAGCCCGAGGCCTCGATGGCGTGGCGTGACCGGAGAGTCTTCATTGAATTTCCTCACTGCTGCTTTGACTTGTCTTGCCAATTCGGCTTGGCGCTTGGCCCATTCTTCGGGAAAATCCTCACCACGCTTGATCTTTGGTGGGGTCGACTTCTTGGCGGTGCCAATGGAGCTCTTGGGCATGGAGGATTAAGTGCAGATTTCTTCATATACTTTGGAGTTACATACATGTACTCCTCCATTCTCTTGCCCATCTCTTTTCAATCCTCTGTATCGCACCTTGCGCTGATTTTTATTCTCTTTCCAAATTTGGCCTCATCAGTGTGCAATAATCGGCATAGATGTCCTCGAGTATTTCAAAGCGAGTCATGACCTCGGGCCTCTTTCCTCCTTTCATGTCTTCTTTCAAATCGCCATATTCTTGAGTTGAGAATTTGAACAATCGAATTCTCTGAAGAGTATGCAACTTTCTTAGAGGAGCGCTGCAAATGAGTTAAGTTGATGAGAACCTAGTGATTCGATAGCGGACATGAAATACTGTGACGAGCAGTATAGTTGCGAGGAATTTGGAGAGGTCATATCTCGTTCTCAGAGAGGTTTTCAAAAGAATAAGTTTGAGGAATTTGACGGATGAGCCTTGAAGAATTTCACTAAGCATTCTTTGTCTTAGGTTCGAGTTGTATGGATCGAGGAATCACACAATTGAGGAATCTTGAAGAAAAATGATGCTTAGAGAAACGAATCAAGAACAGATGACTAGTGAGGTGTTTTGTGTGAGGAGTTTGAAGAATAAAACACCTTTGAAGATTTTATAGAAAATTTGAATCCAAAGGGTAGTAAAAGTAACTTTTAATTACCTGGATGAAGAACACGACGAGGCTGGAGAAAAGTAGAATTTAAGCTCGTCGATTCGGATCTTCCACTTCCTTCGGCGGAGGAGAACATCTGGTGACGAAATGGAGTGAAGATTTTCATGGCGGCCTTGAGTCTGACAATGACGAAGTCGGCGTTGAAGCTCTTCCACAGCGTGACGATGGAATGCGAAGCGTAGCTAAGGTTTGAAGCTCGGCGGAGAGAGAGGCGGTCGTGAATAAAGGAAGTGAGGAAGGGAGAGGGGTATTTATAGTCGCGGTGAAAAACTGTTAGAAGATTTGAAGGCCGAGCGTGCCCTAACCCTTCTCATTAAACGACATGTGTCACCCGCGTCTTTGAAAAGTGGAATCGTGTTAGATCGTGGGTGAATAGATAAATCTATCGTGATAAAGGCGGAGCAGTTTGAGCGGGAAAAGCGAAATTTGGATAAGATTAGTTTTAAAGTTGCGTTCGCTATTTCTTGGTGACAAGGACACGGTGAAGATTTTGAGCAGTTTCAAAAGAGAGCACATGAAGAATTTGTGAATAGATTGGGTTGAGTATAGCATCGAGGGAAGGTCCGATCACATTCACTTAGCGAAAAATGCAACTTGAAGAAATAGCCATAAGTGAATCTTGTAGAGGACATAAACTATATATATATATATATATATATATATATATATATATATATATATATATATATATAGCCATGCTATTCATCACAGAGTTGAAAAGCAGTCTTACAGATCTTCATAATTAAAACATTCGTGAAGATTTTGCAAAGTTGAAGAATTTGAAAATTTGGAGTTTATGTATAATTTCAACGAGGTAATTTTAAAACTCATATATGTGAAACAAGATTTTCAACTTTGGTGGTGGCGTGACCTAGAATAAAATGTGAAAGAGAATGCAAATGATTTGAAAAACTAAAGACACAAAAGCGAGCGAATTTACAATTGTGACCCACCCGTATAAGAATGGTTACGTTAAAACAAATTCTTCATTAATTTCTTCACACTTAGAGTGTTGTTCTTCATTGATTGAAGAAAACGTTTCTTCATGTGTTGCACATCTAAGTCATCAATTTTGCATAAGTGTTAGGATGTGTGTCCTTTTCAAAGAACATTGAAGATTCTAAGATATTTAGCTCACACCACAACTTGCTAAATCTCTTCTCATCCAAGGAGCTTTGTGAAGATATCGGCTAGCTGTTCTTGAGTCTTCACATGCTCGATGGAGATGTCGCCCTTCAACACATGATCACGAAGAAAATGATAGCGAATCTGAATGTGCTTTGTCTTGAGTGCTTTGGCGGGTTGTGAGTAATCTTGATGGCACTCTCATTGTCACGATGAGAGGCACATTCTTCACGTTGATCCGTAGTCCTTGAGGTTTGCTTCATCCACAGCAATTGAGCCTGACAAGAACCGGCTGACAATGTACTCAACTTCCGCTGATGAGCGGTGATCTGTGATTCTGTTTCTTGAGGACCAACGGACCAAAGATGCGTCGAGAAATGACAAGTACCGGATGTTGACTTGCGGACCACGCGATCACCAGCATAATCGAGTCGGAATATCAATGAGATCAAAGAAAGAGCCCTTGGGGTACCATAATCCTAGTGTTGGTGTGTGAGCTAAATATCGAAGAATATGCTTCCATGCCTTATGGTGTGATTCGCCGGTATAGCTTGAAATCGGGAACACATGCAAAACACTAAGCATTATATCTGGCCTAGATGCACATAAGTACAATAAAGAACCAATCATGGAAATGGTATACCTTGTGATCGAAGTCAATACCATTTTGATCGATTGCATAGATGGCCATTTGTGGGCATAGAAATTTTAGCGCCTTTGCAATCTTGCATGCGAATTTCCTCAGAACATCCTTGAGGTATTTCTCTGAGATATGAATATGCCATTGCACTGTTAGCGAATTTGAAGACCTAAGAAGAATTTCAACTCTCCATCATAGACATTTGATATTCTTCACTCATCCTTATAAACAAATTCGTCACTATAAAGCGTTGGTCGATACTGACCAAAGATAATATCATCAGCGTATATTTGGCACACAAACAGTTCACCATCATAAGATTTAGTAAAGAGAGTAGGGTCGAGTGAGCCAAGTGTGAAGCCATTCTTCATGAGAATTCCTTCAATGTATCATACCATTGTACAGAGACTTTGCTTGAGTCCATAGAGGGCCTTGTTGAGTCTGAAGACTTTGTCGGGATTCTTTGGATCTTCAAAACCTGGGGGTTGAGCAACATATACTTCTTCCTCAAGCTTACCATTGAGGAATGCACTTTTCACATCCATTTGATATAAAGTGATATCATGATGGTTAGCATAAGCAAGTAATATGCGAATAGCCTCAAGTCTAGCAACAGGTGCAAAAGTTTCATCGAAATCAATTCCTTCACACTTGTGTGTAGCCTTGAGCTACAAGTCATGCCTTATTCCTCACCACAAGGACATTTTCATCTTGCTAGTTGCGGTAGATCCACTTTGTGCCCAATGATATTATGCTTGCGAGGATCTGGGCGTTTGACCTGTTCCAGACGTTGTTGAGCTCGGTAGCCATGTAATTCTTCTTGCATGGCCTGAATCCACTCGAGGCTCGAAATGCTTCATCTACCTTAGTGGGCTCTGTGATAGAGACAAAAGCATAGTGCCCACAAAAGTTAGATAAATGTGAAGCTTTGGCGTGTGAGAGGACCACGGTGCTTCAATGTCATCGATGATCTTTTCAACTTGCACTTCTTTAACAGCGAGGATGAGCTGGTTGTCGTCGAGAATTTGATCAACGTTTTCTTGACATCATTTTCTTGAAATTATCTTGAGGTGCATCAGCTCGGCGTTCTTCACGTTACGGAATGAATTCTTGACAAATTCTTGATGGGAATGACATCCTCGATCGCCTTGAACTTGATAGAATCCTCAGGTCTTTGTTCATCTATCACGACAGTAGGTGCTCTCTTTGCGAGCCATTAGTTTTAGTCGAACCGCATCTCAGGTTTCAACAATCTTGTGAAGAACATTGTTGAAGACTCATGGAGTGTCTCGACTCCTTTCGTAACCAAGCATAAAACCTTCATGTGCTTTCGGTGCAAATTTAGCATTGTGATGAGGATCTTTGATCAACATTGCACGCGAAGACTTTGAAATAAACCACATTGGGTTTCTTGTCGGTTGAGGAGTTCATAGGCAGTCTTTTTGAAGAATTTGTGAAGATATACTCTGATGATGATGTAGCACGCAGTATCAATTGCATCAATCCAAGAAGCGGCTAGGCGTTTTGTATTCATCAAACATAGTCTTGGGCCATCTCGGCAAGAGTTACGTTCGCTCACACGCCGCCATTTCTCTGAGTAGTATAGGGCGAGCTAACTCATGAGTAATACCAAGTTCATCAAGATAGTCATCAAGACCGAAATTCTTGAACTCGGTTCCATTGTCACTCTGATGTGCTTGATCTTCACACCAAAAGTTAGTTGAAGCCCTCGAGGAAAATCGTTTGAAGACTTCTGCACTTCATGTTTGTAAGTAACAATGTGTACCCATGTGTAGCGAGTAATCATCAACAATAACAAAGCCATATAGAGATGCATCATTTTGGTAAATTACTTGAGGTAATGATTAGGACCAAAAGAGGTCCATGTGAAGCAATTCGAGATGGTCGAGTAGTGGTCATGATAGTCTTTCTTTGGATGCTTGGCCTTGGTCATTTTCGACTTCGGACTCCACAAGTGATCCTTGAGAATTTGACATTCTCAATGCCAATGTCATGCTTCTTACTATAAAGTGTGCAATTCCTCATGCCTAAGTGACCAAGTTAAATGCGATGCCATAGCCAACCTATACGAAGCTTTTGCAAGTAGGCACACTGCATTGGTTGTGGTCACATGTAGAAATCAACAATATACAAGTCTCCTCTCCTAAATCCTTGAAGACTTTGGAATTGTCGAGCTTCCATAATCACAACCTGCGATACTTGCCAAAGATAACAACCATATCAAGATCACAAAGCATTGAGGCCGACATGAGGTTGTATCCTAAGGACTCAACAAGCATGACTTTGTCCATGTGTATGTCCATAGAGATCATAACCTTACCTGGACCCAATACATGCCTTTTGCCTTTGTCGAAAAAGATGATATGCTTGAGATATGATGGTGATAGGGAGCATCCATCAATAGATTCTTGTCACCGGTCATGTGATTTGTACATCCACTATCGAGACCCACTCGGAGGATTTGGGTTGATCATCCTGCAGAGATGAATTAGTGCAGCTTACGATCTCATATGCTTCATCGATGAAGAATATGATATCAAATTCATCGGATGAATTTCATCAAGCAGTATAACAGATATAGTAGTATGAGGGTGTGTGAAATGAAAGTTCATTTCTTCATGATTAACTGCGTCCTTAGAACATTTTGTGGGGCCCCAACAAATTCTTGGGCGTTAAAGCACGTGCGGAGACTGACCCTGCGAGAAGAGATTAGTTCTTTTCTTCACCACCCACATCGAAGGGGTGGCAAAAGAGTTCATGGATCTCTGAGCTCCATATGAGAATGTTGGCATAAAGCCAATCCATTTCGTTTCACACAGAGAGGGGTTAGGGTAAGCATATGAATAAGCGGAGAAATTGAGGACTTATAGACATAATGGTTTGAAGTATAATGCTCATTTGCGCAGCCCTTAGCTCTACCTGCAAAGCAGAGTTGTTAGCATGATGATAATCATATGAGGACTTTGATCCTTTTGGCCGAATTTGATCCATGTGAGAATTTGGTCCGTATGAGGACTTGGATCCATATGAAGAATTTGGTCCATATGAAGAGTTTGATCTGGGGTTCCTATTCTTCACCAGGTGGTGTCATGAGGACATTCACTGAAGACTTTCAAAGACACTTTTGGGAACGATTTTCTTCATAGGAAACCGTTCTGCGATTAGTGCCAACATATCTAGCAAATACTTCACCATTCTGATTTTTGAGCAGGTTTATAGTTGGAGTCAAATGACTCATCGGAAGGATGAGGAGATTCACATGTAAAGCCGATAAGTTAGATGGATAAAGCTGGAGGTCCCTTTGCGACAACCCATGAGGTTTTGGGATCTGCTCGGGGCTTCCAATATGTTCCATCGACATTGAGTCTCCTCTAAAAGTCAATACCCTCTTTCCTAGGGTTCATGTTGAGGATCTGGTTGTTAAGCACATCACAAGAGTCGATGCCCTTTGAGGCTTTTGTACATGCTGTCATGTACAATTCCTTCCACCATGCATCGTTGATACTAGCAATGTCCTCGGATGAGGAATTAGTGATAGCGAGCGGCAAGAAGAATTTGTAACAATTGAAGCATTTGAACATTCGGTGAAGAATTAGCAGATTCACGTTCAATGCACTTTAAGCATGGAGGAACAAATTCTTCTGACAATGGCGTATTTGATTTGTTGAGCAAGTAATGCGATGGCTCATACGAAGATCTTCATAACTCCTCTTAGCTTCAAGATCTTGCTTTCTTTGAAGAAATTCATAAGAAAGCTTGTCATGATCGGACAAAGAGAGTGTTATGATGACCTGAATTTGTCAAACCTAAGTGAAGTCTTTGAAGATTTTCGGTCGGGGCTTTAATCGATCCATTTCTTCACCCAACATATCATCACTTTTTCTAGCATGTTTTGAACCTTTTCCAAGGCCGTTTGTTGTTTAGTGGCAATGCAAACAAGTTTGGTATAACTAGGTTCAACATCATCATCTGATTCATCGTCACTAAACTGCGGATGAGGAACATTCGGTTACCTTGACACCGTTTGCCATGAGGCATAGTGCGGAATATGATGGATCTGGTTAGAAAGTCGCCGTTTTGAGAGATTCCTTGAAGTCCCTCAAACCAAGGATCATAATGGGTTGATGACCTTCAGTAGGCGTCAAGTCCTGTCCCATATGAGCTTTTCAATTGCAAAGATGCAAATATCGCTTGAATTCATCTCTGGATGGCGAGGAGCATATGATGTCATTCGCCATGATGTCAAGTCGAGTGTACTTGCTGAGATATCATAAGCGTAGCCTTCTTGCATAGATCGAGTAAGACCAATCTCGATGACGGTCCATAGCTCCTTGTTCATTGCCATGGCGTAACTTCCTCGGATCATGGCCTTCCACTTGGGATAATCATGACCGCGTCAAAGATAGGCATGTCACATTCTTCATACTGCGATCGACATAACTAAAACTCGGTGGTGAAACCAAAATCACCGAACGAGCAGTGCCTTGCTGCTGATACCAATTGAAAGTCGTTATATCGACTAGAGGGTGAATAAAGCGATTTTATGAATTCTTCATTGAGGAATTTGCTGTTTGAAAATTCATTAGCGAAAAACTACTACTGTGGAATAAGTACTCAAGAAGTAAGCATAACGAGAATACAAGCATGGTCATCATGATGAAATGAAGACCATGCATTAGTCTGAAAAGCGTAATCACAGGATAACACAAGATGAAGACAAACAAAGTGAAGAAATTGAGAGAGAAGTTGAGAAAGTCTTGATCAAAGTCTTCAACCAGGAATATGAACAAACACTCAACACGATAATGAGGAAATGAAAAGTTGAGGAAATATAACGATAAGCTTGGTGAAGACAATGATTTGGTAGACCAGTTCCAATGCTGTCTCCGTTATGCGTTTGGTTAGGCGGTGAGTATTTAAACTCGAGGACACATGGTCCGGACACCGAGCGCTGAGCACGCGACTTTCGAGACACCAAGTCCTCACCGTATTCTCCTTGAACTAAGGTCACACGGACCTCATCCAATCACTCGTGGTAAGTCTTGAGCGACTTCCAAACCTTCACAGAATTCGGTCATTCGGCGATCCACAATTCCTCTTGGATGCTCTGAACCATGGCGCCTAAGCGTCTGGAAGAAACACAGGTCTTCAAAGGTAACAAGCGTCGGATCCACGCAAGATCAATCTCTTGATGATGCTCAATCACTTTGGGTTTATAGAAATTTGGTTTTGGGTTTTCCTCACTCGATGATTTTCGCTCAAAGTCCTCGGAGGATGGGTTGCTCTCAAATAACAAGTGTCATTTCTCTCGGAGCAGCCAACCAACTAGTAGTTGTAAGAAGCGGCTATTTATAGCTTATGGAGCAACCCGACATGATAAGACATAAATGCCCTTCAATGATATGACCGTTAGGTGGATAAGATATTTTGGAACAGGTGGCGTAGCCTTAACCATGATCGGAATTTGACTCTCAAATTCCTCTCGACCATCATGTTCCTCCTCAACTTGTAGGCAATCGCATGCTGGCGAATTCCTAACTCCTCAGTCGGAACAAATTCCTCGGCGACCGGAAGAACTTCATCTACATCCTTTGAAGAAATTGACTGAGCTGTATGAGATTTCAAAGGCTTCACTTTCGAAGGATTGGTAGGTGTAGGATTTTGAGTTGAGGCATCACAATGAAATTTTTCTTAAGTATTTTCCTCGTCCCCTTTATACGTTATGGTGTTTCCTGTGACTCAAGAAAGAAAGCGAAACTACGAAAACAAAGTCTTCACTCTTCAAGTTCCTCAAATGAATACCAAGTCTTCAAGGTCACACCAATTTCTTCACTTTCAAAGTCTTGAGAAAGTCTTGAGAATATCAAAGTCTTCATCGAAGAACTTCATTTTGAGAATTAAACTTTCCTTGTAAATATCAAACTCCTCATAGACTTATAGACACATATGTACACTTATAAGCGCATTAGACCCTTAACCTATAAGTCTTCAATACACCAAAATCACTAAGGGGCACTAGATACTTACAATCTAGATGCAGAAGGTTGCGGCCCGGTGAAGTGGGTTTTGGCTCAAGTATAAATCGTTTGAACTCACGTAGGTATATATAGGAGGGAAGAATGCGTCGGGTGGAGCATGGGGGCCCGCAGTGCGGCGCGCCCCATTACCTCGTGGCCTCCTCTTTTGTTCTTGACGTAGGGGTCAGAATCTGGGATCAATCTTCATAAAAATCACGTTAAGGAGTTCATTCAGTTTGGACTGGTTGATAT
>JAHIAM010008797.1:0-18025 GCA_021605205.1 Aegilops longissima
ATTCTTTAGGTTCGAGTTGTATAGATCGAAGATCCACACTTGAGGAATCTTGAAGAAAATCATTGCAGAAATGGTAAGAATTTGAGGTGTTCATATGTGGAAATTTGAAATAAACACCTTTGAAGAATTTGAAAAGATTTGAGAATCAAGCGAGTAATAAAAGTAACTTTTAATTTACCCAAAGTGAAGAACCGCGAATGAGATGAGCAGTTGATAAGTTATCGTTCAGATCTTCTCCCCTAACGGAAGAAAATCAGCTCGGCGGAGTGAAGAAATTCCCGGTCGTAAATCGGACAAAGAGGTCAAAGGGTGAAGCTTTTCCTCACGGCGCGATGGAGTGGGGCGCTAGGGTTTCGAGGGCTCGGCGGGAGAGATCGGCGAATAAAAAGTGAGGAAGGGAGAGGGGTATTTATAGCCCGGTGAAAAGCGGCTCGTCCAAGATTTAGGGCAACGTGCCTGACCGCTTCCTTCTCCGACATTGTCACCCGCGTCTTGTGTAGTGGAGATGGTCGATCGTGGGTGGATATAATAATGCATTGGGATCGGAGCAGTTTAATGGTAAAATCGAAGTTTGGATAAGATTGTTTTAAAAGTTCCGTTCGCAATTTCTTCAATATCAAGGACACGGTGAAGAATTTGAGCAGTTTCAAAGTAAGCACAAGAAGAATTTGTGAATGGATTGGGGAGTATAGCATAGGGGAAGGGTCGATCACATTCATTAGCGAAGCGACTTGAAGAAATAGCCATAAGTGAATCTTTGAGGACATAAATCCATATATATATAGCCAATGAAGAAAAACGGAACAGTGAAAATTTGCAAAGTTGAAGAATTTGAAAAACGAAGAATTTCAAGAAGAATTTCAAAAGCGAGAAAAACTCAAATTGAAGATTTTCAACTTTGGTGGTGGCGTGACCCAAGTATAAGAAATGATTTCAGACCGCTACAATTTGTGGGGTTAAGTCAAATTCTTCATTAATTTCTTCACATTTAAGTGTTATTCTTCATTGATTGAAAAACGTTTCTTCATGTGTTGCAATCTAAGTCATCAATTTTGCATAGGTGTTAGGATGTGTGTCCTTTTCAAAACGTTCGAAGATTCTAAGATTTTAGCTCACCCTAACCCTTTAAATCTCTTCTCATCCAAAGGGCTTAGTGAAGATATCATAGCTGTTCTTGATCTTCCGTGCTTTGATGGGAATGTGCCCTTCAACACATGATCACGAAAAAATGATGCAATTTGAATGTGCTTTGTCTTGGTCTGGTGGGTTGTGAGCAATCTTGATGGCACTCTCATTTTCCGATGAGGCACATTCTTCCGTTGATGCCATAGTCCTTGATTTGCTTCATCCATAGTAATTGAGCACAACACAGCCGCAATTATTCAGCTTCCATGTGAGCGGTGATCGTTCTTTTCTTGAGGACCAACGGACCAAAAGATGTAGAAAGACAAGTACCAGATGTTGACTTCGTCCACCCGATCACCGGATGTCGGTCAGAATATCCAATGAGATCAAAAGTAGAGCCCTTGGGTACCATAATCCTAGTGTTGGTGTGTAGCTAGATATGAAGAATATGCTTCCACCTTATGGTGTTGAATCCTTGTGTACTTAAATCGGGCACATGCAAACACTAAGCATTATAGGCCTAGATGCACATAAGTACAATAAAGAACCAATCATGGGCGGTATACCTTGTGATCGAAGTCAATACCATTTTCATCGATTGCATAGATGGCCATTTGTGGGCATAGGAATTTTACCTTTGCAATCTTGCATGCGAATTTCTTGAGGACATCTTTGATATTTCTCTGAGATATGAATATGCCATTGTGTTGTTGGAATTTGAAGACCTAAGAAAATTTCAACTCTCCATCATAGACATTTGATATTCTTCATCATCATATACAAATTCATCACTATAATTGGTCGTCAGCCAAAATAATATCATCAACATATATTTGGCACAAAAAGTTCACCATCATATGATTTAGTAAAAGAGTAGGATCGAGTGAACGGGTTGAACCATTCTTCACGAAGAATTCCTTCAATGTATCATACCCCCGGGGGGGCTTGCTTGAGCCATAGGGCCTTGTTTATCTGAAGACTTTGTCGGGATTCTTTGGATCTTCAAAACACGGGGTTGAGCAACATATACTTCTTCCTCAAGCTTACCATTGAGGAATGCACTTTTCAATCCATTTGATATAAAGTGATATTGTGATGGTTGCAAAGGGAGTAATATCGAATAGACTCAATCTGCAAAGTAAAAGTTTCATCGAAATCAATTCCTTCAACTGCGTGTAGCCTTGAGCTACTAGTGGTGCCTTATTCCTCACCACAAGACCATTTTCATTTCCTTGTTGCGGTAGATCCACTTTGTGCCAATGATATTATGCTTGCGAGATCGGGCGTTTGACCGGTTCGAGACGTTTTGAGCTTCGGAATGTAATTCTTCTTGCATCCCTGAATCCCTCGGCTCGAAAACTTCATCTACCTTAGTGGGCTCTGATAGAGACAAAAGCATAGTGCCCAAAAGTTAGATAAATGTGAAGCTTTGGCGGTGGAGGACGGCGCTTCAATGTCATCGATGATCTTGTCAACTTACTTCTTTTTGCAGCGGGTGATAGTTGTCTTGAGGAATTTGATCATTTTCCTCCACCATTTTCTTGACATTATCTTGGTGCATCATTTCGGCGTTCTTCTCTGGAATAATTCTTGGGGTTTCTTGATGGGAATGACATCCTCGGTTGCCTTGAACGATGGAATCCTCGGTGCTGGTTAGTCTAACCAAAGGTAGGTGCTCTCTTTGCGAGCCATTAGTTTCATCGAACCGCAATCTAGAGTGTCAACAATCTTGTGAAGTGATGTTGAAGACTCTGTAGGTGTCGAGTCCTTTGTAACCAAGCATAAAACCCTCATGTGCTTTGGTGCAAATTTAGAGGTGTGGTGAGGATCTCTAATCCACATTTAGCAAAGACTTTGAAATAACACATTGGGTTTCTTGTCGTTGAGGAGTTCATAGGCATTTTCTTGAAGAATTTGTGAAGATATACTCTGTTGATGATGTGGCAATATCAATTGCTTCAATCGAAAGGACTAGGGTTTTGTATTCATCAAGCATATGACCATCTCAACGAGTTACTTCTTGCGCTCCCGCGCCATTTCTTTGAGGAGTATAAGGGAGATAACTCATGGTAATACCAAGTTCATTAAGATAATCATCAAGACGAATTCTTGAACTCGGTTCCATTGTCCTCTGTGGTTTGATCTTCACACCAAAGTTGGTTGAAGCCCTCGAGGAAAATCGTTTGAAAATTTCCTGCACTTGATTTTTTAAGTAACAATGTGTACCCAATGTGGAGTAATCATCAACAATAACAAAGCCATAAAGAGATGCATCATTAGTGGGCCTGAGTAATGATTGGGACCAAAGGTCCATGTGAACAATTCGAAGGGAGTAGTGGTCATGATAGTCTTATTGGATGCTTGGCCTTGGTCATTTTCCACTTCACGGGCTCCCTAAGTGATCCTTGAAATTTGACATTCTCAATGCCAATGACATGCTTCTTCCATGCGTGTCAAATTCCTCATGCTGCGTGACCAAGTTGATGCCATGCCATTAAAAGCTTTTGCAAGTAGGCACCCTGGTTGTGGTTGTGGAAAAATCAACAATATACAGTCTCCTCTCCTAAAGCCTTGAAGACTTTGGAATTGTCGACTTCCATAATCACAACAAACCGATACTTGCCAAAGATAACTACCATATCAAGATCACCTTGAGGGACATGAGGTTATATCCTAAAGACTCAACAAGCATGACTTTGTCCATGTGCATGTCCTTAGAATAGCAACCTTACAAGTCCCAATGACTTTTTCCTTTGTTAAAAAGATGATATCCGGATGTGGCGGTGATAAGGGATCCATCAATAGATTCTTGTCACGGTCATGTGATTTGTACATCCACTATCAAGAACCCCTTTCGGTGGCTTTGGGTTGATCATCCTGCGGATGAATTAGTACAACTTCGATCTCATATACTTCATCGGTGAAGAATATGGAATTCATCGGATGAATTTCATCGTGATTATTTAATAAGCGGTATGAGGGCGTGCGAAATGAAAGTTCATTTCATCATGATTGCTGCGTCCTTTGGCAATTTTTGGGGCCCGACAAATTCTTGGGGTTTAAGACCGTCGGAGACTGACCCTGGAAGAGATTAGTTCTTTTCTTCACCACCCACATCGAAGGGGGAAAGTTCATCATTCCGGCACCATATGAGAATGGTGGCATAGAGGCCAAACCATTTCGTTCCACATAAGAGGGTTAGGGTAAGCATATGAATAAGCGGAGAAATTCTTGAAGACTTATGAAAATATTTGTTTGAAGAATAATTTTCCCAAGCCCTTGGCTTTACTGAAAGAGAGTTTTAACGATGATAATCATATGAGGACTTTGATCCTTTTGAGAATTTGATCCACGTGAGAATTTGGTCCGTATGAGGACTTGGATCCATATGAAAAATTTTGTCCATATGAAGAATTTGATCTGGGTTCCTTTTCTTCACGGGTGGTGTCATGAGGACATTCACTTGAAGACTTTCAAGACATTTCTTGGGAACGATTTTCTTCATAGGGGACCGTTCTGGATTAGTGCCAACATATCTAGCAAATACTTCACCATTGGTTTTGAACAGTTTATAGTTTGAGTCAAATGACTCATCATCGAATGGGAAATTCACATTAAAACCAGATAAGGTAGATGGATCAATGGAGGTCCCTTTGCAACCCCGGGTTTTGGGATCTTTTCGGGCTTCGGTATGTTCCATCCATTGAGTTTCCTCTCAAAAATACCCTCTTTCCTAGGGTTTTTGAGGATCTGCTTTTAAGCACACAAAAAGTCGATGCCCGGACTTTTGTACATGCTCGTACAATTCCTTCGATCTGCATCGCCCGATGATACTAGCAATGTCCTGGGGGAATTAGTGGTACAAAGGCGGTGAAGAATTTATAATTGAAGCATTTGAACATTGGTGAAGAATTAGCGATTCACGTTCAATGCACTTTAAGCATGGAGGAACAAATTCTTCTTGAAGCGCTGATTTGTTGAGCAAGTAATGAATCCGCTCCTGAAGATCTTCATCTCCTCTTAGCTTCTCAAGATCTTGCTTTCTTTGAAGAAATTCATGAAAGTTTCTCATGATCGAGATAAGAAGTGTTATGATGACCTTGAATATCAAGCCTAAATGAACTTCGAAATTTTGAAAGGGCTTGATCGATCCATTTCTTCACCTAACATATCATCCTCTTATCAGCATGTTTTGAACCTTTTAAAAAGCCCTTTGTTGTTTTATAGCAATCTTAGCAAGTTTAGAGTAGCTGGGCTTGAGATCCTCATGATTCATTTTCACTAGATTAGGAGGAGGTGTAATTGTACCTTAACCTTTGCCATGAAGCAATAGGTGGGGGTAAATCATTTTTCCTCATCGGGCTTGTCGGGGTCGGTTTCTTGTGTTGAAGATGGACTTTTAACATAAGCGTAGCAGGCGGTAGCCAGTTGATTCTTGGATCCTCCTTTCCTCATTTTCTTGATTCACAGTCCATTTCCTTGCCAATGAATGCGGCCTTTTTGGAGCTGCTCTTCTTGTGGAAGAAGGCTTTGAGGATTTTGATGATGAAGATTTGGGATTTCTTCTTCTTCTTCTCATGGTTAATCCTTTGTTTTTCTTTCTTAATTCCTTTTCCCTAGGACAATCTTGGA
Organism: Aegilops longissima; assembly: GCA_021605205.1. NCBI lineage: Eukaryota > Viridiplantae > Streptophyta > Magnoliopsida > Poales > Poaceae > Aegilops > Aegilops longissima. The sequence continues at coordinate 5,758 of JAHIAM010008797.1, forward strand.
TATAGTGACCAGGTTTCTTGCATTTGTGGCAAAGTCTTAACTTATAGTCACTAGATGAGGAATCATTGCTTCTTGAGGTTTTCCAAAACGACCCGTCTTGTGAATTTGTGGAATTTCTTCCGGCGTTTAGCTCGCCAAATTCTTGGATCTCAAGGCTACTACAGTTCTTCACTCTGGATTGATTACCTTGGCCTTAGGCCCGTGTTTTTCCATAGCGAACCATAGAGTCTCTCTTTTAAAATTTGGAACTTCTAGATTAGCCTTCGAGGAATCGGCGGGGTCAAAGACTTTAGTCAGCTCGTTCTTGTATCATCTGCAGTGTCAAATGGGAATCAAGCGATCTTAAATTTCTTCCCACCTCATTGGTGATGTCGGTGGCACCAGTGCGAAGCTCATTTGAGATGTCGGTGGCGTGAAGGTTTGTTGAACATTTTGTTGTCGAGTCTTTTGGCGGTTGAAGAATTGAAGAACATCAACTCGAAGTCCGCGAGTTAAAACCTTCATTACTTTGGACGCGGATGGTTTGCGATTCAAAGCACTCACTCTTCCATATTGACCTTTGCTCGGATGGCCACAATGATATTCTTGCGAAATCGAGTTGCTTGAATCTCTTCCATCACATCATTAGAAGGTGTTCGAAAACCTTTTGTCCAAACATACCGAGATCGTTGTCAATTGCTTCAAGATGCATTTTTTTGTTCTTCGATGGGGTAGTGTCCCACGAAGGTAGGACCCTGGATTTAATTAAACATAACTAAAACTCCGGTGGTTAAACCAAAATCACCAGAACAAGGGAGTACCTTGCTATACCAATTAAAGTCGTTATATCGACTAGAGGGGTGAATGGAGATTTTGAGAATTTTACAAATTCTTCGAAATTCTTTGGTGGAAATTCCTTAGCGAAGAAATACATGCAGGGAATAATACTCAAAGTAAGCATAGCGATTACATGCATAGTCATCATGATGAAATGAAGACAATCACAGTCTGAACGTAGTCAGGATAACACAAGATGAAGACAAGCAATGAAGAAATTGGCGGGGAAATTGAGAAAGTCTTGATCAAAGTCCTAAACAGGATATGAAAACACTCAACACGGTTGAGGAAATGAAAGGGTTGAGGAAATCATTAGGTTGGTGAAGACAATGATTTGGTAACCGGTTCCAGCTTTCCGGTTATGCGTCTGGTTGGAATGATATTTAAACTTCGAGGACCTGATCCGGACACCCGATCCTTGAAAAGCGCTCGGGACAAAATCCTCACCATATTCTCCTTGAACTAAGGTCAAGGGACCTCGTCCAATCACTGTGGTAATCTTGACCCAAACCTTCACATACTTGGTCCGGCAATCCACAATTCCTCTTGGATGCTCTAGCCTGGCGCCTAACTCGGAAGAAGCACAGTCTTCAAAGGTAAAAGCGTCGGATCCAGGGATCAATTTCTTGATGATGCTCAATCACTTGGGGTTTTGGGGGTTTGGTTTTGGGTTTTTCCTCACTTTGGGTTTTCCTCACGTATTTTTCTCAAAGTCCTCGGAGGATGGGTTGCTCTCAAATGACAAGTGTTAAGTTTCTCGGACAGCCAACCAACTAGTGGTTTGAGGCGCTATTTATAGCCAGGAACCCGACATGATAAGAATAAATGCCCTTCAATGATATGACCGTTAGGTGGATAAATATTTTGGCAGGGGCAAGGTCGAATTTTGAATATCAAATTCCTCGGGGCTATCATGTTCCTCCTTGTGGCAATTACTTTGGGGAATTCCTAACTCCTGTCGGAACAAATTCCTCGGGACCCGGAAGAACCGTCTCTCCTTTGAAGAAATTGGGTGAAATGAGATTTCAAAAGCTTCCTCGAAGGTTGGTAGGTGTGGATTTTGAGTTGAGCATCAAATGGAAATTTTTCCTTAGTATTTCCTCGACCCCCTTTTGATCGGTTTTCCTATGACTCAAGAAAGAAAAAATGAAACTACAAAACAAAAGTCTTCCGCTTCATGTTCCTCAAATAAATACCAAGTCTTAAGGTCACACCAATTTCTTCACTTTCAAAGTCTTGAAAGTCTTGAATATCAAATTTTGTTGAAGAACTTCATTTTGTTACTTTCCTTTTAAATATCAAACTCCTCATAACTTATAGACTGTGCACTCAAACCATTAGTTATTAACCTATAAGTCTTCAATACACCAAAATCACTAAGGGCACTAGATGCACTTACAATTCACCTTTGGGTGATGTCAACAATAATAGTTCATGCTAAACATCCAATTGGATATATATAGGATCACCCCAACACAAAGTGCTTGCCAAGGATAAAATGAAAAGGGGAAAAGTCACCTTGACTCTTGCATAAAGTAAAGACATAAAAAAAAGATAGGCCCTTAGGAAAGGAGGTTGTCATGCACTTTTAGGGTTGGATACACAAAATCTTAATCGAAAAAACGTCCTTTATATTGCCCTTGTATATGGACCTTTATTATGCAGTTCCCTTTTATTGCTTCCTAACAAGTTCATACAAAGCTTATTTTCTTGCACTAATAAGTCATGCATATTTAGAGGCAATTTTTATTGCTTGAGTGACAACACTTGAAGGATCTTACTCAATCCATAGGTAGGTATGGTGGACTCTCATAAAAGGGTTTAAGGATATTTGGAAGCACAAGTAGTTTCTACTTGGTGCAAAATTTTCTAGCTAGGGGAAAGCAAGCTCAACATGTTTGAATGATCCATGATAATATACTTTGCGGATGTTGGAAAACATAAACCATTCGTTGTCTTCCTTGTAATATCAACTCTTTAGCATTCATACTTAATGAGTGCTCCCAATTATAAAAGATGTCTAGGATAGTGTATTTATATTGAAATCTCTCTTTTAATATTCTTTCATGAATTGTTCAAATACCAATACAATGCTTGCTAATTCAATAAATTTACAACCTCTACTTCTTAGATGTGAAGTCATTACTCCCCATGGGATAAGCAAATGAGGCATATATAATTTCAGATTTATGACAATCAACTCATTCAACCATTTACTCATAGGATATAAGTGAAGCACCACAGTAAATGACAAACTACTCAAAAGACATAAGTGAAGATCAATGAGTAGCTAAATAATTATGTAACTATCGAAGACTCTCTCTCATTAAAAATTTCAGATCTTGGTATTGTATTCAAACAGCAAGCAAAACAAAATAAAATGGCATTGCAAGGATAGCACAAATCATGTGAAGAAGCAAAACTTAGGCTCAACCGATAGTTGTTGAAGAAGAAAGGTGGGATGCCTACGGGGCATCCCCAAGCAAATGCTTGAGACTTCTTGAAATATTATCTTGGGGTGCCTTGGGCATCCCCAAGCTTGAACTTTGTGTCTCCTTAATTCCTCTCATATCATGGTTTCTCTATTTCTCAAAAGCTTCATCCACACCAAACTCAACAAGAACTCGTGAGATAGGTTAATATAAACCAATGCAAAACCTTATCATTTCCTACTGTAACAAATCACTAAAATTATTATTCAACATTTAATACTAAATGCCTCTGCATATTTAACACTCCTATCCTTAAATAGAATCATTAAACAAGCAAACATATGCAAACAATGCAAACATAACGACAATCTGCCAAAACAGTACAGTCTGTAGAGAATGCAATAGTATCAATACTTCCTGACACCAAAAATTATTAACTAAAATTCCCACTGTAATAAATTTATCATAGATCAATATGCAAAAAGATTCAACATTATACCACTCTCTTACTTTTCTAGGGAATTTTTGCAACAGCGGTAAACTTTCTGTTTTCAAACAGCAACATGTATAGTAGCAAAATAAGCATGGCAAAGGCTATCCTTGACTTTTTTATAAACTAAAGATTCAAAACATTATTCTAAATAACAGCAAGAAAATACTAACAAGATAAAATGACGCTCCAAGCAAAACACATATCATGTGGTGAATAAAAATATAGCTCAAGTAAAGTTACCGATGAGCGAAGGCGAAAGAGGGATGCCATCGGGGCATACAAGCTTAACTCTTGGTTATCCTTGAATATTACCTTGGGGTGCCTTGGCATCCCAAGCTTGAAATATTGCCACTCCTTATTCCATAGTCCATCGAATCTTTACCCAAAACTTGAAAACTTCACAACACAAAACTTAGCAGAAACTTCGTGAGCTCCGTTAGCGAAGAAACAAAACACCACTTCAAGGTACTGCAATGAACTCATTCTTTATTTATATTGGTGTTAAACCTACTGTATTCCAACTTCTATATGGTTTATAAACTATTTTACTAGCCATAGATTCATCAAAATAAGCAAACAACACAATGAAAACAGAATCTGTCAAAACCAGAACAGTCTGTAGTAATCTGTAACTAACGCAATATTTGGAACTCCAAAATTATAAAATAAATTTGTGGATCTGAGGAATTTGTCTAGTAATCATGTGCAAAAGAATCAACTAAATATCACTCTCCAGTAAAAGTTTGAAGCTAATCTGGTAGCTAAAGTTTCTGTTTTTACAACATGATCATAAAGACTTCACCCAAGTCTTCCCAAAGGTTCTACTAACAAACACTAATTAAAACATGAACACACATCTAACAAGAAGCTAGATGGATTATTTATTACTAAACAGAACCAAAAATCAAGAAACTAAAATAAAATTGGGTTACCTCCCAACAAGCGCTAACGTTTAAAGCCCCTAGCTAGGCATGATGATTTCAATGATGCTCACATAAGAATAAAATTGAAACATAAAGAGAGCATCATGAAGAATATGACTAGCACATTTAAGTCAACACACTTCCTATGCATAGGGATTTTGTGAGCAAACAACTTAGAACAATAATCAACAAGCAAAGGAAGACAAAATAAACATAACTAAAATTTAAGCACATAGAGAGAAACTTGATATTATTGCAATTCCTACAAGCGTATGTTCCTCCCTCATAATAATTTTCAGTAGCATCATGAATGAATTCAACAATATAACCAGCACCTAAAGCATTCTTTTCATGATCTACAAGCATAGAAAATTTACTACTCTCCACATAAGCAAATTTCTTCTCATGAATAATAGTGGGAGCAAACTACACAAAATAATTATCATGTGAGGCATAATCCAATTGAAAACTAAAATCATGATGACAAGTTTCATGGTTATCATTATTCCTAATAGCATACAAGTCATCACAATAATCATCATAGATAGCAACTTTGTTCTCATAATCAATTGGAACCTCTTCCGAAATAGTGGAATCATCACTAAATAAAGTTGACACTCTCCCAAATCCACTTTCATCATAAATAGGAGGCATGCTTTCATCATAATAAATATTCTCATCAAAACTTGGGGACTAAACATATCATATTCATCAAACATAGCTTCCCCAAGCTTGTGGCTTTGCATATCATTAGCATCATAGATATTCAAAATTCATACTAACAACATTGCAATCATGCTCATCATTCACATATTTCATGCCAAGCATTCTATGTAATTCTTCTTCTAGAACTTGAGCACAATTTTCCTTTTCTTCATACTCACGAAAGATATTAAAAGATGAGGCGTGTGAGATAAACTCAATTCCATTTTTTTGTAGTTTTCTTTTATAAACTAAACTAGTGATAAAACAAGAAACTAAAAGACTTCGATGGAAAGATCTAAAGATATACCTTCAAGCACTCACCTCCAGACATGGCGCCGAAGCTGCTTGATGTCTACTACAACCTTCTTCTTGTAGACGTTGTTGGGCCTGCAAGTGCAGAGTTTGTAGGACAGTAGCAAATTTCCCTCAAGTGGATGACCTAAGGTTTATCAATCCGTGGGGGCGTGGGATGAAGATGGTCTCTCTCAAACAACCCTCAACCAAATAACAAAGGTCTCTTGTGTAACACACCCAATACAATGGTAAATTTTATAGGTGCACTAGTTCGAAGAGATGGTGATACAAGTGCAATATGGATGGTAGATATAGGTATTTGTAATCTGAAAATATAAAAACAGCAAGGTAACTTATGATAAAAGTGGCGTAAGCAGTATTGCAATGATAGGAAACAAGGCCTAGGGTCCATACTTTCACTAGTGCAAGTTCTCTCAACAATAATAGCATAGATAGATCATATAACAAGCCCTCAACATGCAACAAAAGTCACTCCAAAGCCACTAATAGCGGAGAACAAGCGTAGAGATTATGGTAGGGCGAAACCACCTCAAAGCTATTATTTTGGATCAATCTATTCAAGAGTTAGTACTAGAATAACACCTTAAGACACAAATCAACCAAAACCCTAATGTCACCTAGATACTCCATTGTCACCTCAAGTTTCCGTGGGCATGATTATAAGATATGCATCACACAATCTCAATTCATCAACCAACACAAAGTACTTCAAGAGTGCCCCAAGTTTCTCTGGGAAGTCAAGAAAACATGTGCCAACCCCTATGCATAGGTTCATGGGCGGAACCATAAGTTGGTCACCAAAACATACATCAAGTGTACGTGATATCCCATTGTCACCACAGATAAACACGGCAAGACATACATCAAGTGTTCTCAAAGTAAAGACTCAATCCGATAAGATAACTTCAGGAAACTCAATTCATCACAAGAGAGTAGAGGGAGAAACATCATAAGATCCAACTACAATAGCAAAGCTCGGGATACATCAAGATCGTGCCATAGAGGAGCACAAGAGAGAACACGAGAGAGGAGAGATCAAACACATAGCTCTGGTACATACCCTCAGCCCGAGGATGAACTACTCCCTCCTCGTCATGGATAGCGTCGGGATGATGAAGATGGCCACGGTGAGGTTCCCCCTCCGGCGAGGAGCGGAGCAGGCTCCAAGAGGTTTTGGTGGGCTCTGAGAGGCTTGCGGTGGAACTCCGATCTATCTTGATATTCGATGGTTTTAAGTGCGAGGAATATAGGCGAAAGTCGGTCGGGAAGTGCTCGAGGGCCTGAGGCGGTAGCGCCGGCCGGCGCCCTCCTATCGTGGAGTCTCGAGATCTTGACGAACTCAAGTCTCCGGATCATATTCTTCCCAAAAATAGCTTGCCGAAGGTTTCATTCCTTTGGACTCAGTTTGATATTCCTTTCCTTGAAATCTGAACGAGGCAATAAAACAACAATATGGGTTGGGCCTCGGGTTAATAGGTTAGTCCCAAAAGTAATATAAAGTGGATAATAAAGCCGTAATCATTGAAAACACATAGTAATATAGCATGAATGCTTCATAAATTATAGATACGTTGGAGCGTATCACTCGCCGCCTAACATGATCGATGGCGCCCACCGAGGCAAGCTAAGCGCGTCGTGCGATAGGATGCGGCTCGCCGCTTACGGCTGTTGGGTAATGTAGCATGCAATTTCAAAAAATAAATGCGATCACGCAAGATCTATCTAGGAGATGCATAGGAGCGAGAGGGGAGAGTGTGTCCGTATCCTCGTGACCCGACGAGGCGTTAGTTTAGCATAATTGATGTAGTCAACGTCTTCTCGATCCAACCGATCAAGCACCAAGCGTCGACACCTGCGAGTTCTGCACGTTCAGCTCAATGGCGTCCCTCGAACTCTTGATCCAGCAGGGGTCGAGGAGAGTTTAGTAAACTGACGGCATGGTGGCGGTGATGGTGATGTGATCCGTCAGGGGCTTAACCGCACTATGACACTATGACCGGAGGAGTAAACTGTGGAGAGGCCACACTTTGCTAAGAGAACAATTGATGTGCTTTGGGGTGCCCCGTATATAAAAGAGAGGAGGAGGGAGGCCAAGAAGCGCGCCATGGGGGAGAAACCGACTTGGACTCCATGTCCAATTCGGCATATCCGTGATCTCATCCGGGACTCGAACAATCTTGATAGCAAAACACATAACTCATAATACAAATACGCCATCAAGCGTTAAGTGTATGCGGACCCTACGGGTTCGAGAACTATATAGACATGACCGAGACACATCTCGGTCAATAACAAACAGCGGAACACGGATGCTGATATTGGTTCCTACATATTCTCTGAAGATCTTTATCTGTCAAACCTTAATGACAACATATGTTATTCCCTTTGTAATCGGTATGTTACTTGCAGATTGATCATCGGTATCTTCATACCTAGTTCAATCTAGATTACGGCAAGTCTCTTTAGTCGTTACTGTAATGCATCACCCATAACTAACTCATTAGTCACATTGCTTGCAAGGCTTATCATGATGTGCATTACGAGAGGGCCCAGAATACCTCTCCTATACTCGGAGTGACAAATCCTAATCTCGATCTATGCCAATCCAACAAACACCTTGAGAGACACGGTGAGACATCTTTATAATCACCTGTTATGTTGTGGCGTTTGATAGCACACAAGGTGTTCCTCCGGTGATAGGGAGTTGCATTATCTCATAGTCAAGGAATATGTATAGGTCATGAAGAAGCAATAGCAATAAAACTTAACGATCATTATGCTAAGCTAACAGATGGGTCTTGTCCATCACATCATTCTCTAATGATGTGATCCCGTTCCTCAAATGACAACACATGTCTATGGTTCGAAACTTAACCATCTTTGATTAACAAGCTAGTCAAGTAGAGGCATACTAGGGACACTTTGTTTGTCTATGTATTCACACATGTATCAAGTTTCAGTTAATACAATTCTAGCATGAATAAAAAAATTATCATGATATAAGGAAATATAAATAACAACTTTATTATTGCCTCTAGGGCATATTTCCTTCAACAGCGAGACCGTTGGAGGCCCATGAAGCGAGGCGCGGTGCACCGCCTGACAAGCGGATCCATCGGTGCTTACTGCTTTGTCGACGAGCGTCATGTTGGGTACCGTCATCGGTGCCCCATTCCTCGCCGAGGGTGGGCGAGGCCCTCATATACTTGCACGAAGGCCGGCGCAATGCCTTGCCGGACACCAGCTGCGCCCGTTCGCATGGGTCGCACCGTTCGCCTTGTCCGCAGCCGCTCGATGCCAACTGCAGCTGGTCGGTGGCTCGATTGCCTACTTGGTCAGGTGTCCACAGGCCGATGAGAGAACATAGCCGTCGCATCCTCGGTAGCTGTGATCTCACGATGAAATAGCCAACTTGGAGCTCGATATCGCGCTCCGATGTACCTGAGTGTGTCATTGCTTGACGAGCAGCACCTGCGAGAGTTCAGGCGAGCCAAAAGCTACCGTGAAGCAAGGGCTGCTGGTCATGGTCTCATGGGCGTTTTATTCTGTTGAGTCATTTTAGCGTGGATAGCTATGTATTCATCAATCATAATATTGCTCATTTATTGCTCTATTTCAATGTGTGTACTCTGTTTACATTCTTATATGTTACATTTCAATGTGTGTATATCTCGCTTTCCATTATGTATATGTGGTGATAACAACTAGATACAAATTAGTATACAAAAGCAGATAGAAAATAGAATTCATAATATATATATTACTTGTTCATTAGTTCATCATAGAATATATATAATATCATCACATATACGTGATGATACTTAACTACTAGGTACAATGCATAAAATTGAAAACGAATACTAAAACAAATAATCCCTCACGAGGCGGTATTCCGGCAACCCTATGACAGCTCCCAGTGCGCGTGTCTTCAATGAGGAGGTAGTACTCGGCTCCTCGCCTCTAGCGCTTGACATACCGATCACTTTTTATTCTTTGGCGGGGCGGTGCAACGATCTTGCCATTTAGTTGGGCGCCCATCAGACTACTAAATCGGTGTACGCTGGACACTACAAAAAGACACATCCGTGACATTTTGGGCGAGCGAAAAAATTTCTTCATACATATGACACTTCTATAGCGATAATTGTGACAAAACCGGTATCATCATAGATGTGGTGGGCTCCTATTTCTATGACAAAAATCATGACGAAAAATGGGCTTTTCATCACAGGCGGGCGGAGGCAGCGCATGACATTCTTTGGGCCGTCCATGGCGGAAAAAACCGTGGTAGAAGCGAGGGAGGAAAATTTGAGGGAGTTGCGTTACGGTGGGAGGTCGAGGCGGAGCGATGTGCGTTTCTCTCGTGCGTTGCGCGTGTGCGGCGTTGGCTCTAAGCGAAGCGGCGATTGCCTTTGCAGCTCGGCGTTCTTGAACCGGCGATCGATCGATGGCTATTAGCGAACCCGATGGGCGATTCGCCCTCTGCTGCTAGGTGGCGTTGCGGGGGGTTGGATGAGCGTGGCTGGCGTTGCCTCTGGATGAACAGGAACCCGTGGTGTGGAGGGCTGGATGAGCAAGAGCGGTGGAGGGTGGCCGTGGAGGGTGGTTGAGCAGGACCCGTGGTGTGGAGGCTGGATGAGCAGTAGAAGGTGGAGGGTGCCAGCGGAGAGGGGTGGTTGAGCTTGGCCGGTGGAGTGGCCGGTGGAGCTGGATGAGCAGGGCCCGTGGAGGTGGAGGAGGTCGGGTAGCCCGTGGAGCTGAGGAGGTCGCGGTGGAGATGACGGTATCCGTGGAGTCCCGTTTTGTGATGCCACACCCTCCCCGTTTCATCCGTTTTGCGATCGCCACCCTCCGATCAACGGGACCCCGTTTTCGTGGGAGGTTCGTTTCCTCTTTTTGCGATGCGAGGCCCCCGATCAACAAGACCCGTTTGACGTGGCGGTCGAACACAAGGCCGTTTCCTCCGTTGTGCGATGCGCCATGCCTGTTTCTATTGCTGTTCCGTCCAAGCCCTCCCAATGAACCGACCACGCATTCGTTCCGACCCAGCGGTTGGCTCCCCATGAACACGAACGACCTGTTTCTCCGTTCGACCCAGCCATATGCGTATGCGCGATAGGCGTTAGACCCTGCCCGTATATGCGTATGTGGCGTATTTTCTTTCTTACACCCTCGATTGCGTACATGTACATGCTACGTGCGCCTCTACATCACGCGGCGGCGCCTCTACGTCCGGCATATGCTTACCGTTGCGACCGAATGACAAGGCTACGTGCGCCGACCGGTGGGTCCCGGTATCGAGAGTTCCTGCGTGCAAAAATGTAGCTGGTGGGTCGGTCGAGAGCGAATCATTTTTTGCCGGGCGCCTTCGCTGCGTGCGAAGATGTAGTGGTGGGTCCCGGCGGTCGAAGCGAATCATTTTTTGCGGGCGCCTTCCTTGCGTCGAAGATGTAGCTGGTGGGTCCGCGGTCGGTGAATCGCTTTTTTTGCGGGCGCACTTCCTTGCGTGCGAAGATGTAGCTGGTGGGTCCTAGCGGTCGGAAACTTTTTCGCGAAATCCGGTGGCCCGTCCGGTGGGTCCCGCTGTCGGTGGAGGAATCATTATTTTCCGCGTTAAGGAGGCACTTCCTTTCGGCCGTGGACCCGGTATCGGCCTCTCCATGTATAGTCCCGTCCGATGGAAGTTGTTCCTTGACCACGTTGACCAGCCGTGCCGAAGCACCCGGCGGTGGGCGGCGCGAGGCCTAGGAAGGGGCGACTTCGGAACCGGAAAGCGGCGGTGGATGCCGCGAAAGAGTATGAGGTTCTGGTTTCCATGTGAGGCTCTTGTCGCCATAGATTAACGGGGGTGTGGGTGAGTAGGGGATGGCCGGCGGTGGGAGTAGTAAGGCGGTGAGGCCTCCGGCATCCTGGCCGACCCCGGAGGAAAAGCGGCATGACCGGGCTGGTTTGGCGGTGGAGCAAGAAGACCGGAGGTTGGAAGCACTACAACGTTGGATGAACATCGTCTGATACGGGAGCTAGAATCGTTCATATTGACTAAGTTGACAAAGCCCTCCGTCCCGTCAACTTGGTAGGCCCTAAGTCAGCCTCCGGTATCTTGGGTTCCGGTGGCGGGGTATTCATTTTTGTGCGTAATAGGAGGCACTTCCTTCGTGCGAAGATAGCTGGTGGGTCCGACAAGTTAGCGGGGCACGTTTTTTCCGAAATCGAGAGGCCCTTCGGTGGGTCCCGGATGTCGGTGAGGAATCATTATTTTGCGGCGTAATAAGGAGGCATTTCCTTGTGTGCGGTCGTGGACCCACTGTCGCCTCTCCCGCACAGCCTACTTCCGATGGTGTCGTTGTTGACCATTTGACCCGGCGGCGGATCCAAGGTGGTGGGCGGCGGGAGGCCGGACAACAAAGGCGGGATGGGAAAAGGCGGGGAGAATCATGACGGGAGGTGTCTGAGGTTGCGGTTCTAGTCGGTGTGGTTGGCGATCGGTGAGAAAACAGGAGGTGTGGAGGTTGGAGGATGGCAGCCGGGTGGATCGCTTCATGCGGGTGCTAAGAAACTGCTAGCAGGCGGGAAGTGGTCGGGCG
>JAHIAM010008798.1:0-41908 GCA_021605205.1 Aegilops longissima
AAAATATTCACAAAGAAACTAAATACATCAAAAAACAACTCGAAATAAATAGAAGAAAACAATAAAGAAAAAAGAAAAATATATAAAAATTACTCAAAAATAAATAGAAGAAAAAAATAATGCAGAAAAGAAAAAATTATATAAAGCAAAATATTCACAAAGAAACTAAATACATCAAAAAACAACTCGAAATAAATAGAAGAAAAAAATAAAGCAGAAAAGAAAAAACTAAAAAATTACTCAAAAATAAATAGAAGAAAATAAATAATGCGAAAAGAAAAAAAATTATATAAAGCAAAAATATATAAAAATGTTGAACTGCCGTGGGCTGCGAACTAGGGTGTGCAAATCTAGAGCCGGAAGGCGTGAGGCTCCTGAGACGGTGCAGTGATTAGCCGAGCCTGCTATCTGAGAGGAGTTGAAAGGGCAGCCGCGGCTGGGTTTATAAACCAGTCGGCTGCCCTCGCTCGGAGTGGGACTAAAAAGTAGCACATGGCGGGTGGCAGCGCCCGGCCTAATGCACGTTGGTGGCTAACATTACTATCAAGTTACCCTTAGTACCGTTGGAGCCACCAACGGTGCTAAAACCCTCGTTCCCGCCCGCCTGGCCAAATTGGCCTTTAGTACGGTTGGTGGCTCCAGCGGTACTAAAAACCCTCTATATATATGTCACTTACGAAAATTCAGTCATCGTCCACTTGTTCCACTTTTCTCTCATGCGACATCTCGATCTCAGCCTTGACGCCAGTAGGCCATGTCCCGTCGCCCCGCCGCATATTCGCCGTCACCGCCCTCACCGCCCCATGCCGTCGTAATTCTCGTCGCCGCCCCGCCGCCGTCGTCATGCCCCCGCCGCCTAAATCGCTTCCCGCCGCCGTCTGGTCGCGTCTACGCCGTCCCCGGACCGCCGCCCTCGCCGCCCGCCGCCGTAAATCCATGCCCGACGCCGTGCGTGCCCGCTCCATCACACACACATGCACACACACATACACACACACACACACACACACACACACACATGCACACACACACACACACGCATACACACATACACACACACACACGTACACATTACACACATATTTTTTTACTTATTTTCTGTTTTCTATTGTTTAGATGAATTAATTAATATAACTAGTTTATTTTTAGAATGTTAGAAATGTTAATGCATGTTAGATGAATTAGAACTAGTTTATTTTAGTAAGAAAAAAGAAATGTATATGAGATTATTTGAACTAGTTGAATTAATAGGACTAGTTATATTATTTGAACTAGTTGAATTAATAGAACTAGTTTATTTTTAGTAAATGCTTAGTTGAACTAATTGAATTAATATAATTAGTTTATTTTTTAGTAAATGTTTTAGTTGAACTAGTTGAATTAATAGAAATAGTTTATTTTTAGTAAGAAAATTTGAAGTGCATGTATTGAGATTATTATTTGAACTAGTTGAATTAATAGAACTAGTTATATTATTTGAACTAGTTGAATTAATAGAACTAGTTATATTATTTGAGCTAGTTGAATTAATAAAACTAATTTATTTTTAGTAAATGCATAGTTGAACTAATTGAATTAATAGAACTAGTTTATTTTAGTAAATGCTTAGTTGAACTAGTTAAATTAATAGAACTAGTTTATTTTTAGTAAATGCTTAGTTGAACTAATTGAATTAATATAACTAGTTTATTTTAGTAAATGTTTAGTTGAACTAGTTGAATTAATATAACTAGTTTATTTTAGTAAATGCTTAGTTGAATTAATAGAAGTAGTTGAATTAATTGAATTAGTAAGTGTTTAATATTTAGCCTAATATGAACATAGAAATGTAAATGATCGGAGCATCCCGATCATCCCCATGCATCCACAACCGTCTCATCAAGAGCCAAGAGGACCCATGACTAGAAGCACGAGCTCGAGCTCTCGAGACCGAGTGACTTCTCTCCTTAGTGAAATATCATATGACCCTCTCGAGACATGGCTACTACCTCAATCTGGAATGTTGTGCATGCTTAGATACCAAGGAACCAACCTAGGAAAAGCTGCAGCCCAAGATGGACACCAAGAGCAAGAGAAGGGCTGCGAGAGTCCAGAGGCAGTACTACCGCTCAAGCCATGATACTACCGTAGCCAGCCAGTACTACCGCTCAAGCCAAGCAGTACTACCGCTGAGCGAATACCAGCGGTACTACCGTCTCCATCCGACCTACTTCCGCATGAAACCCGACACCTCCGAGGAATCGAGCAGTGCGTCGGCGGTACTACCGCCCTGGCCAGTACTACCGCTGAAAGCCGTCCTGCCATAAACAGCGTACTACGCCGCACTGCTGCCTGCGTGCAGGCGTTTGAGCGAGGCCCATGTACTCGTTTCTTTAACTTACCCCTTGGGGTCCTAGACTATAAATAGACCTTCCCTCATCCTTTCTAGGGTTAGCTTTGGATTTGCTCATATTTGGTGTGAGAGCCTTTGCTCATCCACTTGGCTACTTCTCCTTGAGATCAGGACCTCTCGGAGAAGATCCCCCAAGCAGTTCAAGACCCCCTCCTAGGTGGACCCCATCAAGACCTCCCTCATGGAGAAAGGCGGCTACCCTTGTATCCTACCCTTTGTTGTCCTTGAATCTTGTGCCACTCTATGTGTTTGATAATCTAGCACTTGTGTGATCGTTTCCTTGTCGGTTGGTGATCTCTCTCTCGTTCTCCCGTGTTTTCCCTCGTGTTCTTCCGCTCGTTCTTCGTGTTCCTCGTGAGATTCTCTCAAGCGTGAAAGATCGTCCGCGTGGGGTTCCGCCCTTACATCATCTATGGTATCATGAGCCACGTTGATCACGTTATTGGAGGCCCCTACCCTCTTTTCTAGCTTGATTTTGTTGTTTTGTCCTAATTCGAAAATTCCCCAAAAATAGCCCCAAATTTTTTGTGATTTGTTAGTGTGATGAAATTTTGTTGATTTTGATCAGTGGATTTGCTTTGTTTGAGTCGATCTAGCATCTCCCCAAGTTTCACCTCTTTCCATCCACAAAATCCATCAATTTTGACCCGAAATCGCCCATTTCCTTCAAAATCGCGCCACAGTTCGAGCAATCGAGAAAATCCAGCCGCAGTACTACCGCCCTTGGGTACTACATTTTGTGGCCATATACCGCCCTCCTAAGCGGTACTACCTGAAACCTTCAGCACTTCACCAGGCCCGTTCAGCCTAAAAATCGAAAAATCGCGACCGCGGTACTACCATCCCGTTCCAAAGCGGTACTACCGCTTACGGTTTACCGCCCTCCCAGCAGTACTACCGCCCTAGATTTCAGCCTTCCAACTTTCACCATTTTCATCATAACTTTTCACTCGAACTCCGATTTGAGTGTTCTTTGGCTCGTTTTGAAGCTATCGGCGTGCGAAGTCCTCACCTTGGTTTCACCACCTTTTGACACCATCAAATTTTCCGAACATCGGCATCTTTGCCTAGGGCTTATACCACATCATCCGCTATACCACCTCCACTTTCCGCTACCATTTTTCGCTTTTGGTCTTTGAGAATTTGAGTTGTGGTTCCGTGTCCTATTGTGTTTCGCTATATAGATGCAGTTCGGCGTCAACATCTCCACCACTCATCTTCGCCATGAGACTCATCTTAAATCAGGGCGGTAACCTCGGCGACATCTTTGTCATCTCTCATAATTGCATTGATAACCACATAGCCTTACTTTTGCGTTGCTTACCCATGAGACTAGCCATTGAGTATTGCGACAGCGTGACTTGTACCTTAGTGATCATACTCCATAGCATACATAGCATACCAAAGTGGTGCATATCTTGAGATCAACTTGTGTGTCACAATGTTGTCATAGCATACACAATTGCTATCTTGGTTCATGAAGTTTGCATAAGAAAAGAGCTCAAAGGAAAGAGCCACCCAAGCTTTTAAGCAAAGAGGAAAGATAAGCAAAGAGCTTATAAGCAAGAACCATAGCATCATACAACTTTAAGATTGTCATATCCGATCATCTTGGATCATAGCACGAAATATCATACATATAGCATACTTGGGATGAGATCGTTGCATTTTGCCTAATAGGTTGTGCACAAGTTAGCGTATCCGCCTTTTACAATCGTGCTAGCGTCTCTCTAGTATTGTGCAACAAGAGCATTCTCGTGGTTTCCACATTTTGGCTCACTTTTGGTTTGCACAATCCACTTATCTATTGCGTGTGTTTCCGTGTACCACTACTTGCTTGGTCTACTTGTTACATTTCTGAATTTGCGAATCTTTTCAACTTTATTGAGTCTCACTTACAATTGCAGCAAATTTTGTGCCACCATCCTAACTTGATCCACCATAAGCTTTTATTTGTGTAGGTGTGAGAGCAAACAAGAATCGGTTACCAAGGTGCTATTTCATTGTCCGCATTTGAGTGAACTTGATTCATTTTTCAGCATCGGTCAAAAGGTACATTGGTATAAGTTCTTTTCCGTTCTACCACTCACATCATATTTGGAATGATGGATAGGCCAAGTTCTTCTACCAACCCACTCTTCATCGAGCAAGGCAACGACATGTCCTCATCGTCACCAGAACCACCTCTTTGGTGCACTGGCAGGCGTTGCACCAAGAACAACAAGCAATGGCGACCGCGCCGACAACCTACGCCACCGACTTGCGACTCTCCGAACAACGTACAAAGAGACTACTTCGACAACAAGTTCGAGGCTCACTGGCGAGAGAATGATGCAAGAATGGGCGAGATCCGGCGTTGATGAGAACACGGCATCATTCCACTTCTTCATCATCAAAATGAAGCAGCTCAGTGGACATTCGGCAACACCTTCTACGACTCAAGTGCACCGTCATCGAACACTCTTCGATGAGCAGCAGCAAAACCGTCATGCATCTACGCAACCATTACATGACAAGCATTCACAAGAGCAAGTTGATGATCAAGTTCCTCGTCCTCAATCAAACCAAGAGGCTTTTGCTCAAGCTCAAAACGACAGCGTCTTCGTTGCGTCCAACAAGAGGAAGAAAGAACGCGTCGTCACCAAGAGCGAACAAGGCAGCCAAGGCTCCGCGTCTTCAACAACAACAACGTGAAAGCATAAGCTCTTGAGTATGGCGTGCCCTTCAAGAATCAAGTAGAGCCTCCGCCAACCACAATCAGCGAGCAGGCGCAAATCAAGAAGGAAGCCCTTGAGAAGAAATCCAGAGAGGAACTACCAACCTCATGTACCGCGTCAAGTTCCTCAAGCCCCTCCACAAGCAACGTCAAGCTCCACCTCAACATCAAGTTCAACAAGAGCAAGTTGATCATGGTCTTCCTCGCGCCAAGAGCAACATGAAGGCAAGTACATTCCACGTCCAAGGGCGTCATCATCAACATAGCCAACAACACAATGAAGAGCAACGCCACTGGCAAGCTAAAATTCACCATACCAAGTTCAATGGAAGCAATGACCCGAAGACTACCTCTCATGGGCATTGAAGGTTGACAAAATCTTCCGTTTGCACAACTACGATGAAGCGAAAAGAAAATCGCTATGGCATCACTTGAGTTCCAAGATTATGTGCTCATATGGTGGGAACAAATCATTGAAGCGACCGAACAGCAAGAGGTGAACCCCCAATCACCACTTGGGCTCAAATGAAGGATGTCATGCGAGCACGTTTTGTGCCAACCTACTACAACCATGACCTCTTCAAAAAACTCCAACTACTCAAGCAAAGGAACAAAAGCGTTGAAGAATACTACAAGGAGATGGAGATAGCCATGATTGAGCCAATGTCAAGGAAGATGATGAGCAAACTATAGCACGTTTCTTGAATGGACTCAATCATCCCATCAAGAAGATCGCCGACTTCCAACCATACTCAACCCTCATTGAGCTCGTACATCAAGCTACAAAGGCGGAGCCAGAAGTACAAAACGACTTCAAGCCGCCAAAGTACTCATCAAAGACCTCGAGCTATCCAACAACCAAGCTTCTTGACTCCTCCAACATCTACACCAACCAAGCTTCCTTCAAAAAGCAGCGACAAGTCAAGTTACAAGAAGACATCGACAAGTTCAAGTCGTCCTCCTCCTACTACAACCAACCTCAAACGCGTGCTTCATCCTCTACTCCGCCAGATGAGACCATCAAGACAAGCTCCTTCAAGTGTTTCCTTGCGTGGCCGAGGCCACAAGTCATCTGAATGCACCAACAAGCGCACCATGATCCTCAGCTGACGATGGCACATATGACTCTATGGTGAAGAGGAATGGAAGCCCTTGAGCAAGTGGCCACGTGCAGGCAAGTGAATGAAGATGAAAGAAGATGATCAAGTCTTTTGTGATGAGGATTCGAGCCCGCTCTCGTTGTCTCCAAGGTCTTGACTCTTCAACATCAACAAGAAGAAGACCAACGATGCCACATCTTCCACACAAAAGCCGGCATCAATGGGCCCGGTCCATCAAGGTCATCATCGATGGAGGTGGTTACCACAACTTGGCAAGTGAAGAACTATGCTCCAAGCTACAATTGGTCGAGGAAGCACCCACACCCCTACAAGGTTCGATTGGCTAAGTGACTCCGGCACTATCTGAGTCAGACATACGATCCAAGTCTCCTTCAAAATTGGTGCTTATGAAGACACTTTGGGTGTGATGTGGTCCCAATGACCGTTTGCCACCTCCTTCTTGATGCGACCATGGCAATTCGTAATGGTGTCATCCACGATATGAGAACCAATCACTATAACTTCAAGATGAAAGGAAAGGAATATGTACTCGACCTATGTCTCCTACTCAAGTGATAGCCGACAAACAAGCCACACATCATAGAGAAAAGAGTGAGAAAGTGATCCACCCAAAAAGTGAGTGAGAGCCACAAAATGAATTTGAGAGACTCTTAGCCTAGAGAAAAAAAACCTCATTCTATGTGCCACCAAAAAGTGAGATAGAGAAGTGTGTGAGCACCCATCGAGTGTGATGCACTTTGTCCTTGTGTGCAAGGATGGAAGACCAAAACCTAACACCATTCACAGAGCTACCTTTGGTGTTTCAATCTCTTTAGGGAATTTCAAGATGTTTTCCCCGATGAGCTACCTCCGGTCTACCTCCTCTTGAGGCATTGAGCATCGAATCGACCTCATCCCGGGCAGCCGCTACCAAACAAAGCTCCATACCGAGTCAATCCGGAAGAAACCAAGGAGATTCAGCGGCAAGTACAACAACTCATCGACAACGGTCATGTGCGTGAAAGCCTAAGCCCTTGTGCCGTTCCGGTTGTTCTTGTGCCCTAAGCCGATGGAAGTTTCCACTTGTGTTCCGATTGTAGACCTATCAATGCTATTACCGTTCGATATAGGCATCCCATTCACCGCTTAGATGACATGCTTGATGAACTTAGTGGAGCCAACTTTTTCTCAAAATTGATCTTAAAAGTGGCTAATATCAAATCACGCATACAAGAGGGTGATGAATGGAAAACTGCTTTCAAAACCAAATTTGGTTTATATGAGTGGTTAGTGATGCCTATGGGTCTTTCGGAAGCTCCGGTACTTTTGTGCGTCTTATGCATCATGTGCTTGATCCATATATTGGAGTCTTTGTTGTGGTTTACTTTGATGACATTCTTGTGTTTAGCAAAACCAGCGAAAGAGCACATCAATCCATGTAAAATCTGTGTTACAAACTCTTACATGAGAAAGCCTTTATGCAAACTTGGAAAAATGCACTTTTGGAGTTGACAAAGTGGTTTTCTTGGGTTTTGTTGTTTCCTCAAAGGGTGTCCATGTTGATGAATCTAAAATTGAAGCAATCAAAACTTGGCCTAACCCACCAATTTGCAACAAGTGCGAAGTTTTCTTCTTCTTGCGGGTTTCTATCGTTCGCTTTGTGAAGATTGCACTTCAATTGCAGCTCCTTTGCATGCTTTGAGCAGAAGAATACTCCCTTTGTTTGGGGAACTTTGCAATCAACAGCTTTTGATAAGCTCAAGTCTTTGCTAACTCATGCTCCGATTCTTGCTTTGCCTAATTTTGACAAAACTTTTGAGGTTCATTGTGATGCAAGTGGTACCGAATTGGCGGAGTTTTGATGCAAGAAAAGCGAACCATTGCTTATTTTAGTGAAAAACTCTCCGGTGCTCAACAATTATCCATCTATGACAAAGAATTGCTTATAGCTTTAGTGCGTGTGCTACATGTTTTGGGAACATTACCTTAGACCGCATGGGTTTGTCATCCATACTGATCATGAAGCGCTTAAGTATCTCAAAGGTCCGAACTAAATTGAACAAGCGTCATGCCAAATGGAGTGAGATTCATTGAATCTTTTCCTTATGTGATCAAGTACATTAAGGGTAAAGAAAATGTAAGTTGCCGGCCACGCTTTCCGCATAAACATGCTTGTCACTCAACTTGAGTTGAATGTTATTTGTTTTGAGCATATAAAAGACTTGTATGAGCATGATCCATCTTTTGCTTCTCCTTATGCTAAGTGTTTGGCGCATATAATCTTGGGAACAATATTACATCAAGGATGGTTACCTTATGAGAGCTAACAAACTTTGCATTCCAGAGTCTTCTCTTCGTTTGCTCCTTTTGCAAAGAGGCTCATGGAGGCGGCCTCATGGGACACTTTGGACGTGACAAGACATTACGCAGCACTCTCCAACAACTACTTTTGGCCCAAGATGTTCATGACGTCTCACGCTTCACCAACCGATGCTACACATGTCGTAAAGCTAAGTCTAAAGCTCAATCTCATGGTCTTTACATGCCTCTTCCTATTCCATATCAACCATGGGAAGACATTAGTATGGATTTTGTACTTGGTTTGCCTAGGACTCAAAATGGCAAGATTCCGTCTTTGTTGTTGTGGATAGATTTTCTAAAATGGCATTTCATTCCTTGCAACAAGATGAGCGATGCTTCACATGTTGCAAATCTCTTTTGTAGGGAAATCTTGCGACTCCATGGCGTACCAAAGACAATCGTCTCCGATCGTGGCGTCAAGTTCTTGAGTTACTTTTGGAAGACCCTCATGCCAAGCTCGGAATCAGCTCTTGTTCTCCTCGGCATACCATCCTCAAACCCAGCGGCCAAAGCGGAGGTGACGAACCACACACTATCCACTCTACTTGTGTCTTGATCAAGAAGAACATCAAGGAGTGGGAAGCATGTCTACCCATCTTGAGTGCGCCTACAATCGTGCAAGACATTCAACTACCGGCAAGTCCCCTTCGAGGTCGTCTCTGGTTTCAACCCGTTGTCCCCATTGGACATTCTACCACTTCCTCTCCAAGAAGCGCACCAACATGGATGCAAGTGAGCGAGCAAGCTACATCAAGAAGATGCGAAGATACAAGGCACACCATCGGCGCCAAGTACAACGCCAAGCAAACAAGCTCAGCGCCAACAAGCAACCCATCGTCTTCAACATTGGTGATCTAGTGTGGCTACACCTTCGCCAGGACCGCTTCCCCAAAGAGCGCAAGTCAAACTTCTCCCTCGAGCGATGGACCTTTCAAGGTACTAGCCGCTACTAGCGACAACGCTTACAAGATCGATATACCTCGCGACAAGTACAGCGTGGCGACATCTTCAACGTCAAGGACCTCGCACCTTTCCATGGAGATGAAGCTTTTGATCCGAGTCGGATCTCTCAAGGGGGAGATGATCGCGGAGCATCCACGATCATCCCCATCCACAACCGTCTCATCAAGAGCCAAGAGGACCCATGACTGAAACCGCGAGCTCGAGCTCTCGAGACCGAGGTGACTTCTCTCCTTAGTGAAATATCATATGACCCTCTCGAGACATGGCTACTACCTCAATCTGGAATGTTGTGCATGCTTAGATACCAAGGAACCAACCTAGGAAGCTGCAGCCCAAGATGGACACCAAGAGCAAGAAAGGAGCTGCGAGTCGGAGGAGGCGGTACTACCGCTCAAGCCAAGCTTACTACCGCCCAGTGAGCGGTACTACCGCTCAAGCCAAGCAGTACTACCGCTGAGGCAAAACCAAGCGGTACTACCGCTCTCCATCCGACCTACTTCCATAAAACCCGACACACTCCGAGAATCGAGCAGGCGTCAGGCGGTACTACCGCCCTGGCGGTACTACCGCTGAAAGTACTACCGCCATGAAACAGCAGTACTACCGCCTGCTGCGTGCAGCGTTTGGGCGAGGCCCATGTACTCGTTTCGCCCCCAACTTACCCCTTGGAGGTCCTAGACTATAAATAGACCTTCCCTCATCCTTTCTAGGGTTAGCTTTGGATTTGCTCATATTTGGTGTGAGCCTTTGCTCATCCACTTGGCTACTTCTCCTTGAGATCAGGACCTCTCTGGAGAAGATCCCCAAGCGGATTCAAGACCCCTCCTAGGGTGGACCCCATCAAGACCTCCTCGCGGAGAAGAACGGCTACCCTTGTATCCTACCCTTTGTTGTCCTTGAATCTTGTGCCCTCTATGTGTTTGATAATCTAGCACTTGTGTGATCGTTTCCTTGTCGGTTGAGTGATCTCTCTCGTTCTCCCGTGTTTCCCTCGTGTTCTTCCGCTTTCGTTCTTCGTGTTCCTCGTGAGAGTTCTCTCAAGCGTGAAAGATCGTCCACGTGGGTTCCGCCCTACATCATGTCGTCGGACGACGGAAAAAAATTCATTATGTGCGAATCTTGTGAAGACCAAGTAGCGGCCGGTCGACAGAAATTTCCTTGTTGATGATGGCGATTCAGCATCAAGCTGGATGAGAACTTGAATTCGTCTGATGAAAGTCCTAGCGACAAGTCTGTTTCGTAATTAAGCATGACTTATATACTTCATTTACGACTTATAATTTTTAATTTTCACTATTCTACTAAGCATCCCACCATGCAAGAATTTTTGTCTTGGATAAGATATGTTTCAATGGTATGGAAACTATGGAGGTAAAGAGAGTTTACTGAAAACTGAGCATGGTTATACTTTCAACGTCAAAGTATATAATGCACACCTATTTTGAATGCAAAACTTGGCAAGCACTATGCAAGGCTTATGCATTTGAGCATGGTACGATTATCACCTTTGATATTCGTCCAGGAAGTTGATATTGAAGTGTCTGAGACATATGGGTCGATGTGCGAGGCGCCTCCAATTCTACCATTATGTGAGTTCTTCTCAACTATATTTTTGTCTTTGATATTGCTTATTCAAAATAATTGACAACTAATTTCTATTGACAGCTTATCTCCATTCAAGCAAACATGTCCGGTGGCTTAGAGACGGGACCTACTACCGTCCGGAGCTGAACTAAACTGCGAGGAGATAAGTCATTATGTTTCATGGCTTGAGGATCTTCATCTTGTCAAGACAAATTTTCTTCCTGCACTTAGAAATGTTAGTACTCAAAGCGTCGACCAATAGTGATCATATTGAACTACGGTCACATCTATTTCTGAAAGATGGTAATATTTTTACTATTTGTCCTTAGTGCATCTTTTGCATAAATTATTTTTGCTAAACTTTCATTGCTAAGTATATTAATTACTATCGATATTCTTCAATAGGGACTCGATGACGGTTGTGCCTCGGTGGATCGAGATTAAAGGTCACATGTCAATGGTTAGCTTCGGCCAAGATATCCTACATTGCACATGAGTGCATTCAGGATTTCTAAAAGCGATGAATGCTTAATAGTGAAAGATTGGAGCAAAGCGATCGCGAGAAGTACTAGGGGGCAGCAATGAAAGCGCAGCCCACGATTAGGAGACAGTTCATCTGCATGCTCGATATGATGAATCAGGAGAGCTATACATGTTCTATGCTATTTTTGGGTGAGAGTAGCTAGCAGGAGTGATTTAGCTAGTTCATGCTGCTCTTAGTACTTGTCTTTTCATGTTACGTGTTCTTCGTTCTGAACTTAATCTCAAAGAGTGATTTGCTTTTGTGGTGTTATATGAGCGCTTATAATATCATGACAATCATGTTGAACTCAATGATATTTTGTATTCGGTACAAGTGAATGTTTCTTCTTTAAGCTCTGTTGGTGGTGATTAGATAGCAGTAATGACTATGATGATTAAATAGTGATAATAGCGACTATGATGTTTTTAGCTAGCTAGCTAGAGTATATATATATGTTGATGATATGATGCAAAGAGTTTTTATAGTAATATGATGATAATGATGAGTTATTATATCATTTAATGAAAAAAACCACAGATTAGTTTCAGCTGGATGGATCCTACCTAAGTGATCAAGTATATATATATATATATATATATATATATATATATATATATATATATATATAGTGATAATAGCGACTATGACTATATATATATATAGTGATAATGGCGACTATGAGTTATATATATATATATATATATATATATATATATATATATATATATATATATATATATATATATATATATATATATATATATATATATATATATATCCATATATATATATATAAATGATCACTAATTAGGTGATAGTATATATATATCATATATATACATCGAAACTAATCCTCCGATGATCCGATACTTTCACCTAATGATTAACAACTCATTATAATGTAAAACAATCACTAAATTAAATAGAAAACACAAATACTAAAGCAAAATTAAAAAACACCCAAACATTTAGTACCGGTTGGTGTTACCAACGGTACTAAACTTCTGGCACTGCAGGCCTGGCTCGTGCCCGTGTTTGCACTTTAGCGCGGTTCGTGACGAACCCGGTACTAAAGGGGACCTTTAGTCCCCACTCTTTAGTGCCAGTTGGCGAACCGGCACTAAAGGCCGTCACGAACCGGCACTAAAGGCCGTCACGAACCGGCACTAAAGGCGGTTTGCACCTAGTGTTCCCTTGAAAAAAAGAAAGTACGAGTACTCAGTGCTCTATTCTATCAACACGAGTCCCATCGACAACAGCGTTAATTACTACATTAGCTCTTCTCCTCATTTCTCTCTTCTAATTACGAACTCGATCGGCGTGCGGTGGGTGGGGTGGGGATTTCTTGATGGTCGGTTTGCTCAAGCTGCGGCCCCACCTCATAGTAAAAATATTCTGTTGGAATAAAAATGCCATACACTAATAAAACATTAAGGCCACGGTGATGCATTGTCGGTTCTGGGAAGCAAGAGAAAGATGCATCCATCGATGATGTCCACCTCCTCGACTTCGGTGCGGTCCATCGAGCGACACCTAAGTAGCGGCGGCTTTCATGGCCAGGTCGTGCTTTTGAACAATGGCGTCCAAAGATTCCAGCCCGCTGCAAGAAGGCCAACGTCTTTCTGTCCTCGCTGGCCTTGTAGTGGCCTATGTAGACGATTTCCTCGTGAGGCGTGGATGTGCGGTCGACAGTTTCTTGAATGGCGGTATTGCTTGGCGGCAATGCGTGACTGAAGGTGCACATTCTTCGTCGCGACCTCACGGCACCTGCGGGGCCACTAGGGCTTGAAAAGAGTTCGTCACCATGGAGGCTGATCGGGTGGCGAGCAATGAGGAGCCTAAGCGGCGTGAAATTTGGAGCAGTATGGCAAGGTCATCTGCGCGCTTCTTGGCGTCGGTGAACTTGCGGATGGAGTGGACCATCATGTCGTCCATGCGAGGCGAAGCCAGCGTTGGCGGAAGCTGGCCTCGGCGATCGCCGACACCTTTGGAAGCGCTGCATGGTGTGGGCGCATGCGGCGTCTTGGATGATCAGCACAGCCATTGCCGCTCCGTCCGCCGCCTCCATAGGTGCTTGTGGCTTCGGTCACTGGTCTTGGATTGGGTGAGAAGTGTTGCGCGAGACTAAGAGTAGATGGATTGGAGTGGTGGGGCGCCTTTATATGAGTCAAACTTTGTTGCATTCACATCGTGTTGGCTCTATTACAGCTTCTCCAATTAATTCCCTCTGCATGCTAATTGGCATCATTGACCGTTCAACATCTCCAGGACCGCTACCCTCTTCCTCCTTGTCATTCAAGCCGTATCAATGTAAATGCGGGTCAAGAAGAGACTAGTCATTTACTACATTGTGCACCACGGCCGTTAATGGGGAATTGCAGCATGACGACACGGGCATGATGTACTTGTTCCACTTTCGTTTTGAACTTGTGACTTGTAACACTCAGTTTTGAATATGTAAGTTTGGTTGTCGGCGTAATATACAGCACTCCCTCCATGTAGGTGGGGCCGCTGAAGTCAAATTAGACACAAAACACGATGGTGACGAACCAGTCTACCTCTGACATGGTTAATTGCTCCCCATCGTAATTTGTGCCAAATTTTGACCATAAATTTGACTAACAAAAGGTTCATGCATGTCACCAAAATATTATATCATTGAAAACTATGTTCAAATACAAATCAAATGATATAATTTGTGTTGACATGCACTAACATTTTGTCGATTAAATCTTTGGTCAAAATTTAGCCTAAAATTACAAAGGGACTAATAAACCAGGACCTAGGTAGTACACCAGTCGAAGACGGTGATACTACATATAATTAATACCCACAAAGGCGATGCGGTGCTGGTTACGGAGGCAAGAAGAAAGATGCATCCATCGGCGTCCACCTCCTCGACTTCGAGGCGTCGGCCCACGAGCAGCGGCTAAATGGCGAGGCTTTTGTGGCCGGTCGGCGTGCTTGAACAATGGCATCCAAAGATTCCAGCCCGGCGAAGGCCAGCGTCTTTACATCTCGCTGGCCTTGTAGTAGCCTATGTAGATGATTTCCTCATAGGCGTGGATGTGCGGGATGGCGGTTTCTTGCATGGTGGGGCACTACTGGCGGTGGCCTTGACCTCGAGTGCACATTTTCATCGCGAGCTCCAGCAGCTGCAGGGCCACGGTGCTTCAAGAGTTCGTCACCTTGGGGCCGATGAGGTGGCGAGGCAGCGAGGAGCTGGTAGGCGTATGAGCTGAAACAATCTGGCAAGGTCGTCCAGCGCTTCTTGATGGTGGTGAACTTTTGGATGGAGTTGACCATCATCGGCACATCTCGAAGAGCACTGGGCACGCGAGCTGAAACAATCGGCAAGGTCGTCGCGTGCTTCTTGATGGTGGTGAACTTTGGATGGAGTTGACCACCATCGGCACATCTCGAGCGGCGCGGCGTCGATGAGGCTTTGACACCGGCGGTCCTGACACCGTCTGGAAACACCGCCGCAGTGCGGGGCGCGGGCGGCGTCTTGAGGCGATCGGTGCAATAGCTGCCGCTCGCGTCCATCGGCGCCATGGGTGCTTCGGCCACGGTCACTTGGTCTTTGTCTTAGATTGGAGTGGGCGTGTCGGCGTAGAGACTAGGAGTAGATGGATTGGATTGGTGGGGAGCCTTTATGAGAGTCAAACGCGTTGCATTCCGCGTCGTGTTGGCTCCATTATGCTTCTCAATTACTTACTCCTACCCTGCGTGCTAATTTAATGCGGAGGCATCATTGACCGTTCAACATTTGGGGAACGCTACCCTCACCTCGTTGGCATTCAAGTCATATCAACATAAATCGTGTTAAAGAGACTAGTCAGCGATAGTATACTCAATATTGTGCACCACGACCAAAGCGGAGAGGAAAACGAGTGAACTACGTATTTATTTATGGTGTAGATTCACTCATTTTGCTCCGTATGTACTCATTTAGGGTGTTGTCACTTGTTGAAATCTCTAGAAAGGCAAATACTCCCTCCGTTTTTATTTACTCTACATATTAGAGTTGATTGAAGTCAAATTTTCATAAAGTTTGACCAAGTTTATAAAAAATAATATAAACATTTATCATAACAAATATATATGATGTGAAAGTACATTCAATAATAAATCTAATTGTATTGATTTGTTATTGCTTATATTAATATATATTTTTATAAACTTGGTCAAAGTTTATAAAGCTTGACTTTATCAAAGCTAATACGGACTAAATAAAAGCAGAGATGAGTCCCTCCTTTCGGTTTATAGAGGCGAGCAAGTACAATAGTGGCTTATAGCCTGCTTACATGGCAATTTTTTCTCATGCAAGAGCACGACTATATCGCGCTCCAAGCCTCACTTCCGCCCACCCTACACAAAGACTACCGCGATCGTTCGCAGCTGCCACGTTTGGGTTGCGCTGGGCTCTTCGCCTCTTGAGAAGGCGAACAGTGATGTTACTACTTCTCGATGTCGAATCAATTGCTGCATGTCCGTCCACGGCAATGCGGGAGGGATAGCTTGTTGTAGTAAGCAAAAGCATGTCCTCGTCTGCGAGCCACCGCGCGCATGGGCGAGGGAGACGGTGTGTAGTAGTAAAATCAAGCTTCTCCTCGTTGTATGAGTTGGCGCTGACACATCATAGCACTGACCCCACATGCTTGCCTCTAAAAACTTGGCTAAAAGACCGGTAGTGTACAGTATATTGCTGCAACCTCTAACATTTACCCCACCACAAATTAAAATATATATTCTTGTCTTGACCGGATAGCGTGCAAACTACAATCACCGGGATGATGGTAGGTCAATAGATTATTTTAATCAAAAATGCTTGAGGCGGCCTCATAGCATGGAGCCGACTCCAGCAGTTTTAAGCTTAGAGGCACGGTTTTACGCTATCGTAGACTATGTCACTACTCTACCTCCCTACATGAAAGCGCCACCAGGCGTCGGGTTGCGCTTGGTTCTTCGCCTCTTGACAATGATGGAACTACTGCGGTGGGGTACTACTAGTATTCTTTTGTCCATATGACACCGAAGGAGCTGCTGCATGTCCACGGCGTGCGGGGAGGGAGGCGTGTGGCTTCTCCTAGTCTTCTGAGCCCTGCGCTCATGGGCGAGGAGAGGCGTTGTAATCAAACTTCTCCTTGTTGTCGAGTTGACACAACACATCAAAGCGATGCTTTTCGATATACTTGCATGTGTTGATTTAATGCACCTTGAAGTAGTATGAATATGTGACAGTAAAACTTTGTAATGCCCCGGCCCTAAAGCGAGAGATGGTTGTGCACGTCGAGGGCGAGATCATTCGAACGGAACAGGACCCGACGATGGAGCTCTCTATGGTCTCTATAGACCTCACCTTGCTCCACTGCCCCTTGTGCCTCCACCCCTTGAAGCCTCTAGTGTATGAGGTTCGAATACACCTCGTCCGTTCGGCTAATCGAGCAAGGTGCAGGTTTCTTGATTGATGTGATGTTTGATTGATTTGTATAGTGCAAGGGAGGGCACCTGGCCTCTGCGGACTGCCACGGCGAGCGCCCCAGGAACTAGCAGCAGTGCCAGATGTGCGAGTGCAGCGGCTGCTTGACGTCGGAACACTGGCGATGGGCGCTATCCTCTCCTCGGTGAGGTGGAGTGCCCGCCGCGAAGGCTGTGTGCTCATCACTTACCACAAGCTTGCCGATCACGAGCATGTTTTCGCTCGCATCCTGCAAATGCTCCGTGCTCAAATGCTGCGACTCGAAGGCCAACCGCGACCTCTCCACCACATCAGCACCGTGCATCCCATGCGTGCACGAGATCGATATGGCAAGGTGCTCCGGCTGCAAGTGCCAATGAGGAGCCCGCCTCTTGCTGTTCGCGAAGGAGAGGGCGGGCGCGTTTTCTTGGTCGGCGGTGTGCTCGACATCTGCGCGCCCTATCGCCGTGTCGGTCATCTGCATTAGGCGGTGTCCCCCTTGCCCGAACTTCTGCGGCCAAGCTGTGGGCGAATGGCCGCGGCAGAGCCCAAATGCGGGACCAACGTCGTCAAGGTGGAAATCGGTGACAAGCAGCAAGGATCCGGCGGCGTCATCGTGCGAGGCTGACCTTCTTCCGCAGTTCCGCCAAAGCTCTTTGGCGAGGGGCTGGGTTGTCGAGGGCGGTGTCCCTCCACATTCAGATTGACAAGCTCGCCTCCTAAATGATTCTCTGATGCCTTTTGTTTATCTTAGTAATATGCTAATATAGGGGTTAGCTCGGTCTACTTTAGCTTAAGAGATGATGGGTTTTGGTGGCGATGCAACAATTACTTCGACATCAGATCAGCAGTTAAATAATTTCCAACAGTCGAACAGGTATTTTGTGTCCGTTGGATATAAAGATCCTTTGGGTAAGAAGTATAAGCAGCTTATATGCTTGTTTTCAGGAAGTGTTGCATACTTGTGCGAGTTGACGCGACACATCAAAGTAGTACTACTACTAGTAGTACTCACCATTCTTGCAGGCAGAGAATGAAGCTTCGTGTCGTTTTGGTGCGATGTGCGGTCCCACATTAACAAAACCTCGTGCCTCCAGCTTAGCCTCCGTGTTTTAAACTTCTCAATCTCAAGGCCAAGGAGCAAAGGGAACCTATGATAGAGCCAATCGAATGGTTGAGAACACTACAATTCGTAGCTACTGATCGTGTGTGAGAGAGGGGCGAGTGCGTCGTGCACCTCTTCCCTTTGTGTATAACACACTAAACTCAGTACAAGTGTATGTGGGTGGCATCGACCTAGTGATGCGGAGCATCAAGCGATCATCCCCATGTACACTCGAGCCTCGCCATTGGACCTAAGGTGAATTGCTCCTTTCGAATCTTCCCTTTCGCATGTAAGACATGGATGCTACTTCAGCGCGGACCTTGTGCATACTCAGGTACACCGAGGAGATCATGGAGAGCCAAGGACCAAGGCCAAGCGTGCGCGAGCGAGAAGAAGGAAGGAAGAAAGCGGCTGCTACTGACAGGCGGACATCGGCCCGGCCGGACATCCGGCCCTGCCCGGAAATCGGCCTTGGCTATCGAATACACGAAAAGGACGAGCAGCCGGACATCCGACACCATGCCGGACATCCGGCTCTTCCTGAAGTCCCGGATATCCGGCCCCGCCGCCGAAATCCGGCCTCTCCATCACGAATCGTCTACGGAAGACCAGGCCAGCCGGACATCCGGCCTCCCGCCGGACATCCGGCCCGTCGAAGCCCGGACATCCGGCCCGGCCGGACATCCGGCCTCGCTGTCGTGAACAGTGAAGGGCCGGCGCCCATGTACCCTTCGTCCCGTAGACTATCTATACTCCATTCCTTCCTCTTTCTAGGGTAGCGTTGATTTAGCTCATAGATGAAACTTCGCTCATCCATACGGATCTACTCCACGAGAGGGCCGAGGCCCCTCTTGGAGAAGATCCACCTTGGATTCAAGACCCCTCTTGGGTGGCCCCATCAAGACCTCCTCACGGAGAAAACGGCTACCGTTTGTATCGTCCTTTGTTGACCTTGAATCATGTATCTCCCTTTGTGTTCTTTGATCTAGCATTTGTGTGACCGATTCCTTGTTGGTTGAGTGTTTTCCCTCGTTCCTCCCGTGATTTCCTCGTGTTCTTCCACTCGTTCTTCGTGTCTCCCGTGGGATCCACTCCAAGCGTGAAAGATCGGCGCTATAGGGTTCCACCTACATCATCTATGGTATCATGAGCCACGTTGATCACGTTTTGGAGCCCCTACCCCATGTTTTCTAGCTTGATTTTGTTGATTTAGTCCTAAATCGAAAATCCCCACAAAAATAGCCCCAAATTTTTTGTGATTTGTTAGTTTTGATGATGTTTTGTTGATTTTGATCCATGGATTTGCTTGGTTTCGAGTGGATCTAGCATTTCCCCAAGTTTCCCCACTTTCCATCCGAAAACTCTCAATTTTGACCTTGAAATCATCAATTTCCGCCCCAATTCGTAAATTTCACTAAAACGAGATCGGGATTAAATCGGGCGGACATCGAACCTCGGGCGGACATCCGAACCATCGGCGGACATCCGAACCTAAGCCGGACATCCGGCCCTGGGCACCAAATTCTCTCAGTTACGGACATACACCCCGAAATCTGGCCCGACCCCGGATATCCGGCCCTGGAACTTCAGTTTTTCCGTTTCACCGTTTGTCCATAACTAATTCGCCGGGAGCCGATTTTGGCGTTCTTTAGCTCGTTTCGAAGCTATTGACATCCCCCTTCCCATAAGAATAGTACCACCACCATTTGACTCCATCAAATTTTTGAAATTTTGACAAGTTTGCCTAGGCCTTCCACCATATCATCCGCATAGCCACCACCGGCTTCCGCAACCTAACCAATTTTATTCCCCATAGCATTAGTGGTTGCTTGAGTAGTGATTCGAGTCTCCTAAGGTGTTTGGCTACTTAGGGACGATTGCTTCTTCATCAACCACCACCACCACTTCCACATAACCTTGCCCACCATACACTTCCGACAACCCAACAACCCAATTGTTGATTGAGCTTTTTGAGTTGTGGCTTGTGTCTCCTAAGGTGTCTCGGCTACTTAGGGCGCAACTTCAACTCCGACACGTGTATAGCCCATCATTCCACTTCCGCATTGCCAAGTGCAAACCACCACGCATTCCGCTACCACCATTTTGACATTTGGCGTTTGAGATTTTGAGTTCGCGGTTTTCCGTTTCCTAAGGTGTTTACGCTACTTAGGGGCGAGCCTCCATCATCTTGGTATCTACATCAAGAACACCGCTTCTCATCATCGCCGGACGGTAACCTCCATATCATCTTGGTATCGTGGTATCCCTCCATTGTATATTCCCCTTGCCATTGCATTGTTAACCCCTAGCCTTACTTTTGCGTTACTTACCTATCGAGACTAGCCATTTGAGTATTGCCGGCAACGTTATTTGTGCACATTAGTGATCATACTTCCCATAGCATATATACCATATCATTGTGGTGCATATATTGGTATCAAATCTTGTGTCACAAGTTTGTTCCCGCATACACACAATTGCTATCTTGGTTTGTGCGTTGTGCAAAGTGGCCATACAAAAAAAGAATAAGCTTTTAAGCAAGGAAAGAAAGAGAGCAAGAGCTTGTAAGCAAGTGCCATAGCATCATACCATATTGCATATAAGATTGTCATATCCGATCATCTTGGATCATCTTGAGAAAACAGGGAACCATACATACATAGCATACTTGGGATAGAAGTTTATCCATTTTGCATCTTATAGGTTGTGCACAAGTGCCGTATCCGCCTATTGAGCAATCGTGCTAGCGTCTCTCTTGAGTTGTGCAACACGGCGTTTTCAAGTGGATTCCATTTTGTGCTCATTCCTTGGTTGCCGACCCCATTTATCTATCCGTGTGTGTGTTTCCGTGTGTCATTCTTTGCTATTGGTCCATTTGTTTCACTTGCGAATTTGTGAATCTCTTTCAACATTATTGACTCTTGCTAACATTTTGCATCAAATTTTGTGCCACTATCCTCACCGAGCTCCTCCATAAGCTTTACTTGTGTAGGTGTGAGAACCGACAAGATTGGTACCAATAGTGCTATTTCATTGTCCGCATTTGAGTGAACTTGATTTATTTTCAACATCGGTCAAGGTACATTGGTATAAATTCTTCTCTTTCTCCCACTCATATTTGCTCGAGTCTTGT
Source organism: Aegilops longissima (assembly GCA_021605205.1). Taxonomy (NCBI): domain Eukaryota; kingdom Viridiplantae; phylum Streptophyta; class Magnoliopsida; order Poales; family Poaceae; genus Aegilops; species Aegilops longissima. The sequence continues at coordinate 21,339 of JAHIAM010008798.1, forward strand.
GATAGATAGGCAAGGCATTTCATCTCCGGTCTTCGACAACAACGGCGGCCTGAACAACTACATCACCAAAGCGTCTCTCTTGATCTACATCGACAAGTGCAAAACACAATCAAGATGCGAGGCGCGCCGAGAACATCTCCATCGACATTCATCACTCGAAGCAAGGAGAAGGGACTACTTGACAAGAAACTTGCCGCACATAAAGAGGAGCAAGATGCAAGGATGGAGGAGATTAGAACCTTGATCAAGTCTTCTTCCCTTCGTCATCTTCAAAGGCGGCGACATTCAAGCCACAAGTCTTTGGGCGCAAAAAGATGCAAGTGCAAATCGTCCTCGTCCACATCTACATGGCGACCACCATCACGTTCGTGATCAACATCGTCATGAAGGGCAAGTCACCTCAAGCATCATGTGCTGACGGCCGAGCGCCAAGGAGCTCAAGCACGACAACGACATCATCATCATGAAGATGCTCCACTGGCGCAAATGCACAAGTCCCAACAAGCCCTACTTCACGCCAAGTCAAAGCTTCCTAAGCACAAGAAGACCGCGGGCGACCACCACCAAGGCGGCGCTACGGCTACAACAACCACTTGACATCTTAGCCAAGTGCAATCAAAACATCTTAAGCCTTTGGACGTCTGGCATCTTCGCCTACTTCCACGTGTGCGCCTTCATTGACTTCATCAAGTCCAAGGCGACCACCTCTGACGAGGCGACACTTCCATCTTGAAGCCCCTCAAGGAAGATGGCCGAGCATGGAAACTCCCTTGGTCATGGAGCGAGCTATGAGGTGCCACATCATATGGGCCTCCAACACCAAGGCGGTGACAAGGCAGTCGAGCAAGGGCCATCCCCTTGACCACAGCGGCGGCCTTGAACCTCTTCAACAACATGAAGGCAGCGCCCACATTGGACTCATACTCCGAGTCAAGCTACGCAACGCGCATGGAGACATTGCACCTACATCTCTCGGGCACCCACATATGTCGAGATGCCCCAACTGCCATGTGAGAGAGCCACCACCCCATGAGTGACATGGTGACTCCACCATACGTGACATTGAGAGCATTTCCTATGAGAGGATGAGTGTGACCACCACTAGCCCCACACATGAGAGCATGCCACACATCCTATGTGAGGTTGGCGCCATTTGAGTGACTCCACCCACCATACGGTGAGAGCATCCTTGAGGGGTGAGTGAGCCACAACACTTAGTGAGTGAGGTAGTTGAGGCGGCATGTGAGGCCACTATGATTTCTAACGACTTAACCTCTACTCCTAGTGTGTTTTCTTCTTTGGTGCTAGGTCTCCTACATGACGACATGCCTATCCTTGATGAGTCTATTCCTCCATTGGAGCAGCGATGTCCATGGTGGGCGATGATACACCCCACATGGTTCCATCAAGATGAAGATGACAGCAGGCGATCTTTAACACCTCACCTACAACACATGGCGACACTCCAGCGGTAACATAGGTGATGGTGCTTCTCTTGTCCCACTAGTGGACTCTCTTGACAATGATTGCTCCCATGATGTTGACCCACCTATTACCATGCTTCATGCTAGTGAAACTTCTTCATGCCTTGACTTACCTATCTATGATGAATATGATGATGAGCATGTTGAGTTGCCTAGTTGTGATGTTATGCTCCATAGGATATCATGTGAAAATTCAATTGGTCACTTCATGTTTGACAATCCATTGACCTTGTCATATGCTATGAGTGAGATCTCCCATATTGCCTCATTTCAATCTCAACATAGTAACTATGCATGCCCCATTAAAATCAATCCCATTTGCACTTATGGCATAGATGGCCCGAGATGATGGTCATTGGCCTTTGCTTCTCTTGTGATGATATTGCCATGCTTCCTTTACATGATTTATGCAATTCATCTACTATTCCATGCCATGATCACATTGTTCCAAATATGCATTGTTGTGGATGTTGTCAATATTCTCCATGTGATGTTTCCACTAATGCTCATGAGGAGACCCCCATAGTTTCCTCATACACATTAGGAGATTTTGATTCATCCCATACTTTGCATGATTCACATAATTGCTTGCACCATATGCATTCCATGAATAACAATGCTCTAGATATTGCTCATGATGCATTACACAATTTGAGTCTCCATTATGCCATACATAATAACAAACCTATCATGATGGATGACATGTTTCTATATCACACATCTCATTTATTTGAGCATTGGATATTTTGTGCCAACCAACACATGCATATGCATCATGATGGATGATGTGTACATCTACCACGCACACACACAATTTTCTCTTTGACTTTGTTTTGTGTAGGTACCCACATACACTCGTCAACATCTCAATCCCATGAGTTGATGAAGCAGAGCTCTTGAGAGCAATGATGACTTGGGATCCGTGGACTATGCTTACCACGTTCCCTTGGCGCAAGTACTACAGCATCTCTTCTACTTGGCTCTCACACGGCTATGGGCTATTTACCACTTGCCACCTTATGCTCATTTCTTTGTGTTCACTTTGCATGTTATGCTTGCTTCTATGCCTTTGCCATGCACTTGTGACCCTTGCTTGCATCTACCCATGTTTCATCATTATGCTACTTCTATGTGTATTTGCATGCTTGGTGGAGATCCTTGTGGCTATTGCCATGTTTATCATGTGCCCCATGCTATTGATGCTTGTTGTGTTGGGAGAGTCATGATGCCCCATTGCTATTTACATATGGTCTCTCGCCAATACATTGATGACATTTACTCATATCCTGCTTTCATGCTTGTGCTTTGTCATGTGAATTATTCATGCACACTATTTGCACCAATGACATGCTTGCCATGATTCCTTCTAATCGTTGCATCTTCGCACTACTAGCTTGCTTGACTTGATTGATATGATTTCTTGCTATGTTGCATCACCCATGTTCCACTATTACTTGCTTTCTTGGGTTGATGACATATATGCTCATGCCTCTCACATGATATATCTTGATCATTGTCTCTTGTGTCCATTAGTTGCCTCTTTCATATCCACTTGTATTGAGTGCAACCATACTATGCTTATTGTTCTTGGAGACTTTGACATATTACTTGTGATGCATGCTTGTTTGATTGAGCCTATTGAATTTGGTTGTTCTTGCATCATATGCTTTCATACCATACCACACCTTGTTCTTTCTTATGATGAGCATGATGCATACACTTGTTGGGTAGCTTACCACTTTCGAATGATAGGTTTTGCACTTACTGCTAACCTTATTTGTTTTTCAGTATTTGTCATGTTCTTTTCGTTTGGAAGGATTCACAAGGCATTACCGTCATGAGACATATTAGTTACGTGAAGGCATACACGATGTGACACCAACATTTCGACATCCTCATAAGGTGAACTCCTTTTGAGCCATCCTCAAGTTTGCATATTGGATGGGTCACTCTTTCATTATTGTTTCCTTCTTGTTGTCTACATGATACATCTCCTGAGCGGAGGATCGACATTGGAGATTGGCTCTATGGACCTTTACATTGAGGCGCTCGGACTTATTGGATGCACCTTGGTTTTCCACTCTTGCCACAACATCAAGCATTGGTATACCAACACCTCCATATTTGTTGATTGTGCTCATACTCATGCTCGATGGACATATCATACTCACCACAAATTTGCGTCTTATGCATGGATTGACTCACATTATGATTGCCTTGTTGCATCTTGTATTCCCATGTCATCCATGATATATGAGCTTGCACTTCCTATAGCAAATTTGTTGTGATCTTTCTTGATGGCATATTCATACATAATGATCATTGCCTACCATCAATTGCATGATAACATAATCATATTAGCATCCATTGCCATATTCATGCTATTGATAAACCGTCTCACTATGACATCATTTTGCACCGTGGTTGCATTGCTCATACTCATAACAAAATTGTGTACAATGATTGCATTTGTTCCCATGAATGCTTTGCATCTCATTCTAGATCATCTTGATAAGCTTCATGCGCTTTGTCACGACCAATCTTGCCGCGCGGACTCATTCTTACATGATGGACACTTTGTGTGCGCTAACCATTGTATTTCGAGTGTTTCTTGTGTTTGCTCTTTTTGCATGTCTATCACTCCGCGACACCTTGGACTACTTGGATTGCGCCATGTCTTCCGCCGTCCAACTACAAGTCCGTCTCGACAACCGTTTCCATGGTGATGAGGATCACGATCAGGTCGGATCTTTCCCAAGGGAGGAGATGATGCGGAGCATCCGGCGATCATCCCCATGTACACTCGAGCCTCGCCATTGGACCTAAGGTGAATTCGCTCCTTTCCGAATCTTCCCTTTCGCATGTAAGACCTGGATGCTACTTCAGCGCGGACCTTGTGCATACTCAGGTACACGAGGAGATCATGGAGAGCCCAAGGACCAAGGCCAGCGTCTTGCGAGCGAGCGAGGAAGGAGAAGGAACAAGAGCCAGCTGCTACTGACGGCGGACATCGGCCCGGCCGGACATCCGGCCTGCCCGAAATCCGGCCTTGGCTATCAGAATACACGAAAAGGACGAGCAGCCGGACATCCGACACCATGCCGGACATCCGGCTCTTCACGAAGTCGGATATCCGGCCCCTTCGCTGAAATCCGGCCTCTCCATCACGAATCGTCTGGAAGACCAGGCCAGCCGGACATCCGGCCTCCCGCCCGGACATCCGGCCCGTCCAAGCCCGGACATCCGGCCCGCGCGGACATCCGGCCTACTTTGTCGTGAACAGTGAAGGGCGCCCATGTACCCTTCGTCCCGTAGACTATCTATACTCCATTCCTTCCTCTTTCTAGGGTAGCGTTGATTTAGCTCATAGATAGAGCTTCGCTCATCCATACGGTTCTACTCACGAGAGAGCCGAGGCCCCTCTTCGGAGAAGATCCACCTTGGATTCAAGACCCCCTCTTGGGTGGCCCCATCAAGACCTCCTCACGGAGAAAACGGCTACCGTTTGTATCGTCCTTTGTTGACCTTGAATCATGTATCTCCTTTGTGTTCTTTGATCTAGCATTTGTGTGACCGATTCCTTGTTGGTTGAGTGTTTTCCCTCGTTCCTCCCGTGATTTCCTCGTGTTCTTCCGCTCGTTCTTCGTGTCTCCCGTGGATCCACTCCAAGCGTGAAGATCGGCGCTATAGGGTTCCACCCTACATCACCTAGGGAGCTAGTGATGGTGCGTGCGAGAGTCGAGAGACTAGTGTGTCGTGGGAAAGAGGGAGAGATGATATGTGTCGATGTAATGCATGTGAAAAAGACTAGTATATAGCTACGCCAAGAGGCTATTCTGTCGAGCGCCCCAATAACCATAAGATATGTATCCGCGGTGCGATTATTGCACATACATCAGTGAAAAAAAAGTACCATGGCATATTACAAAACTGCTACACCATGGCGAGAACACGTGCCACGTTCGCCATCGGAACGATTGCGCGCCGAAACTAGAACCATCAATAAATTTTGAGCTTGCGTCTCGTCACATTCAAATTACTACCACACTATATTTAATTGCAAACATGTTCACACAATCACAACCTAAGCGGTTTACCACTTAGGGCGTATTAATACTCGGTTATAAATACTACTATGCCAAGATGATTGCACATTCGTCCTCTACTCCTCATCCACAAAAACAAACAAGTCATTCAACGCCGTTCCCTTGCGTGCGCCATGGCCAGCGTGAGTTCTAGGTCAGTGATTACCACCAGGAGAGGCAAGCATGGAAGTGGAAGCCGAGAGATGTCCCGCCTCACCGTGAAAGCAGCCGACATGTCTGCCGCGCGGAATAGCAACCAGAAGGTCCGTCGCGCCGCGAAGCAACGAGAGGTCCCGCGCCATCGATCAGTGATGGTCGGCCGCGCTGCGGAAGCAGCGAGATGTCGCCGCGCCGTGAATGCAGCGAGATGTCCTCCAGCGCCGCGGCTTTGGGAAAATGTCTCGCGGGCAGGCGATGACTCTTCTGAGCGCATGCATGCGATCGTCCATAGCTGATGGATCGAGATCTCCGGTGGGCGAGGTTGTAGGGCGACATGAAAACCTCATTTGAACAGGCTACGGCATCATCCAGCAACTAGGGGAGAAATGCGAAGCTCGGGCGAGTCACGACCTCTTGAGGTGAAGATCACCGAAATGGAGGTGATTGTTGCCTTTTTGAAGAGGGCAGGCGTCATCATCAAGAAACTTATGGACGACCATGCCATGATCCACATCAAGTGCAAAAGGTTGGTGGTGGAATCCGTGGATGCTGCCAAGCGGTGTATTAAGGACATGAAACTAATGAAAGAGATCATCGCCCGCTTCGCTGTGAGAACTAGTCTCCGACACTGCAACACATCAAGAAAGTAGAGATCAATGAGCTAGATCGTTGCATCGTCTTCCTTCTTCATTTTCCTTGTGTTTGAGGCGTAACGCATGTGGATTTTTAATTATCTTCCTAAATATGTAAGACAATTATTATCCACTATAAATGCGTCCTTATATATTCATCGGTCTTAATATAAGTCATGATAGATGCTATATAGGTCAAATGCATCTTACATCAAGATCCGTGCAAAATTTTCTTTTCAGATTTTCTTTTTCTCTCTTAAATCTTAGTCGAGTGAGACATGGCCACGCCATTAAGCAGGGGCTCGGGAGCCATTAATGGAACCTTGGGAGATAGGTGGGCGACAGATAGAGGTCGAAGGCTCTCTTCGATGAGGACATCAATACCATTGTTACACCACACCCTACTACTACATATCTTGGACCAATTACTAGAGCTCATGCCGCCAATTAAATTATCAGGTACTTTCCTTTCTTGGTAATGATTCTAATGTTCATGAGAATATGATGCTGCCTAAATTGGATACATTTGTTTTGCTTACAAATGAAGGGCAGGGCATGGATAAGACATTGGAGCAAGAACAAGCATGGAGTTGATGGCATGCATAAGGGAACAAACGGAGTTACAAGTGATGATTCGGGACTTTGAAGCCACCATAATGAGTGCATGAAGCCTTGGACGAAATATACAAGATGCCACTTCATAAACTTTGTCCGGAGGCTAGTCTAGGTGCTGCGTCACCTTATTATTGGGCAGACCCATGTAATTTCGAAATACATAGGTATAGGCTGTTTTAGAGTCCGTATGTGTGGGAAACAAGAGATAGGGTTGGTTTGGACCCCTTCCCCAAGAGCCACGAAATTCCCTCCCCTCTTCCTCCATATATACAGCCCTTAGGGCACCGTTTAGACTTTAGGTTTTGTTTAGATTAAAAGTCCGCCATAGCTGCAACCGGTACTCCGTTTGTGTTCAACGACCAGACCAAGGCGTCCACAGAACCCAAACTTCATTAATAAAGCTTTCCTCTTATATTTGCAATATCAGATTGCAATCTTAGTTTCTTGCTTGTTCTTCGTTTGCTCGCAGAAGCAGGCCCTCGTGGTCGGAGTTGATCATGCTCAGCGTGGTCAATAACCCTCGGAAGTTGGTTTAGCGATTGCTAAGGCGCGGCGTCTCGCTGCGTTAAATAGTCGGATCGTCAAGGTCGACTCCCACGAACGATAGCCACCATCTCATCGAAACATCGGGACACCTTTGCCTCTATCAAGTGGTATCAGATTTCCGGGTTGCTCGGTGAGATTTTACAGTTTTCATAGTTTAGATCGAGTCTGTTTTTCATACCTCTGATCCACGAAAAAAGCCAAAAAAATAGGGTTAGTTCATCATATCCGAACCAATCGAGCTGTGCATAATCTTTTACTGTATTTGCTTTGTTGAATTTGCGGTTGCATAAATGGTGTCAAGTTGATGGTCTTAGCGTCTAGTCCTTTAGAGTTTGAGTTACATTCACGAGGTTGTCACGTAACCTTTGCCATATATCACCACCGCATCATCATCGCTGCTGCGATATATCACCACCGCATCATCATCATCGCTGCCATATATCACCACATATTCACCGTAATCCGAGTCCATATCGCCACCACATATCTGCCGCCATCCGCCAATCCGAGTCCACTTGCAACATATATCCGCCACTAGTCCGAGTTCCAGTTCATCTCCATGACGATCCGCCTTCCACGATTCACTCCACCACCAGTCCTATTCGAGTCCACTATTTTGTTACTCTGTTTTGGATTTCGAGATCACGCCATACTCCAGTCGTGACGGAGAAGGACTCCCCAACTTCCGTGCTACCCTTGATGAAAAATAGTTCCAAACTAAAAAAACTAAGTGGAAAATTCTGGCTAGGCAGTTTTAGACCATTTGTAGAACTTCTTCAAAAAAATTGTTGCGAACAAAAAAAAGAGGAAAAAAGTGAAAAAAGAAAAAAAGAGAGAGAGAAAATTCAGAGTGTGCTCCTCCGTTATTGCGTGCAGCGCCGTGATTTTATTAGTGTTCTAGGCTCGCGTCTCTGCACGGTCTAGCCTAGGAGCAGACTGTCACAGTCGTTCAGCGTTTATTCAACTTTGCATCTCTGAATTGATTATTCTTGACCCTTTTGCTACCATAGTATAAGCCTTCCCAGCTCCACATACATCTCGTCGTGCGTTTGACTCTCCACGGCAATCGCTCTATCCAAGCTTTGAGAGTTTTGACTACTTGCGGTTGCGATCACCGCTTGCTTCTTGGGTAGGCGGTAAGAATTTGAGATTTGCTTGATGGATTTGTGACACCCACCACCACCTCTTGTTAGTAGTCATGGGATCATATTCTTGTGTGTTTCTATTGCTGCTAACCATGCCGAGATCACAAGCCGATGGGGCATTTGGAGAACATGGCGAATAAGGAGTTGCATGATAAATTTCAGCAAATGATGAGTGGACAGGTGCAAGATGTGCTAAACAGATTTGAAGAGGCCATGGAGAAGATAGATGGCATGGAGAAGATGTTGAAACAAAGCTCGATAACATGTTTAATGAATTGCTCATGCGTCTTCCACCACCACAATCGGCTGCACCTAACGCACCTCTACAACAACGACTACCTCCATGTCCGAAACAGCCCTCCTTGACGAGCGTGTCCCTCTTGCGCTTGGCCAAGCTGTTGGTGTTCTTTGTTGATACTACATGGCTCCTGCTGCTGATGCGGAGGAGGATGATTATGTGGGAGATTACGAGGATGAAGTTGATGAAAATCAGAACTATGTGCAACCACCAGCACCACAACCACCAGGGTCGTCCACATGCAAATAATGGCAATGTTAGGGCTCCCCTCAGTGCGAGATCATGACCATCTCCCCAAACTGAAATTGAATATTCCACCATTTGAGGGTAGATATGTTCCTGATATATATCTTACTTGGGAGTTAGAAACTGAACAACGATTTACATGTTTACAATATCACGAGGAGAGGCGTGTTCTGCTTTGTTTGTGCTTTCACTAGCTTTGCATGTGTTTGGTGGTCTGAACATTGTAGATTATATCCTGTTCCAGCTACTTGGGCTGCTTTGAAAACTGCTATCGTACTCGTTGGGTTCCACCATATTATCAACGTGAATTACTTCAAAAATTGTGCGCTTAAGACAAGGAAAAAATTCTGTAGAAGAATATTATCGGGAATTACAAAGCGGCTTGATTAGATGTGGTATTTTTAGGAGAATGAAGCTATGCTTGCACGTTTATGGGTGGATGAAATAGAGATTCAGGCCATTCTAGAGTATAAGGATTATTCTTTAGTGAAATTATTCACTTGCATGGTGTGCCAAATACTATTGTTTCATATCGTGATACTAAATTTCTTAGCCACTTTTGGAGATGTTTATGGGCTAAGTTGGGGACTAAATTGCTTTTTAGTACTACTTGTCACTAAACTGATGGTCAAACTGAAGTAGTCAATAGAACATTGTCTACTATGCTTAGGGCTGTTTTGAAGAATAATAAGAAAATGAGGAAGAATGCTTGCCTCATATTGAATTCTTATAATCGTTCGTTGCATTCTACTACTAAGATGTGCCCTTTTGAAATTGTGTATGGTTTTCTACCTCGTGCACCCATTGATTTGTTGCCTCTTCCATCTTCGGAGAAGGTTAATTTTGATGCTAAACAACGTGCTGAATTGATCTTAAAAATGCATGACTTAACTAAGGACAACATTAGCGTATGAATGCTAAATATAAACTTCTTTGGAGATAAGGGTAGAAAACATGTTGTCTTTAAACACGGAGATCTTGTTTGGTTACATTTGCGTAACGATAGGTTTCCTAATTTGCATAAATCAAAACTAATACCACGTCTTGAGGTCCTTTTAAGGTGTTAGAGAAAATAAATGATAATGCATATAAACTTGAGCTGCTGCAGATTTTGGGGTTAGTCCACTTTTAACATTCAAGATTTGAAACCTTATTTGGCTGAGGAAGATGAGCTTCCGTCGAGGACGACTTCATTTCAATAAGGGGAGGATGATGAGGACATCAATACCATTGTTACACCCACAACCCCTACTACTACATATACTGGACCAATTACTAGAGCTCGCATGCGCCAATTAAATTATCGGTACTTTCGTTTCTTGGTAATGATTCTAATGTTCATGAGAATATGATGCTGCCTAAATTGGATACATTTGTTTTGCTTACAAATGAAGGGCTGGCATGGATAAGAGGGATGAACATTGAAGCAAGAACAAGCATGGAGTTGATGGCATGCATAGAAGGAACAAAAGCAGGTTACAAGTGATGATTTGGGACATTGAAGCCACCATAATGAGTGCATGAAGCCTTGGACGAAATATACAAGATGCCACTTCATAAACTTCGTCCAGAGGCTATTCTAGGTGCAGCGTCACCTTATTATTGGGCCAGGCCCGTGTAATTTCGAAATACATAAGTATAGGCTGTTTTTAGAGTCCGTATGTGTGGGGAAACAAGAGATAGGGTTGGTTTCGGACCCCTTCCCCAAGGGCCACGAAATCCCCCCTCTTCCTCCATATATACAACCCTTAGGGCACCGTTTAGACTTTGGGTTTCGTTTAGATTAAAGTTCACCATAGCTGCAACTTGGCGTACTTGTTTGTGTTCAGCGATCAGACCAAGGCGTCCACAGAACCTAACTTCATTAATAACGTTTTCCTCTTATATTTGCCATATCCAGATTGCAATCTTAGTTTCTTGCTTGTTCTTCGTTTGCTCGCGGAAACACGTTTCGGCGTGGTCAATAACCCTCGGAAGTTGGTTTAGCGATTGCTAAGCGCTGACGTCTCGCGCGTTCCTAGTCGGATCGTCAAGGTCGATTCCCATAAGCGATAGCCACCATCTCATCGAAACATCGGGACACCTTTGCCTCTATCATCCTCCCGATAAGCGCAGCGAAGTCTGATGCCGCCTCCCATACTCAAATAGCTACCATGCAAGTACCTCATAGCTAATAAAAAAGGGGCGGCGTGGCGGCTTACGTAAATGGTAAGTAGAAGCATACGGTTTCAATAATACTTGTGTTCCCCATTTTTCGTGGTAGCACTTGTTCCAAAATGACTTTGTTGATTGTTAATGTGTCATGCTTCGCCAAATCGGATAGCAAAATTACCACAGCATGTTGGTGCCATGTCATGATACCAAGCCTAGTTTCATGATTTTCATGCGTGTTTTGGATTTACAGGAATTAAAACCAAGTTTCTCAATGTTTCGGCCGAGCCACATGAGATGTTTGAATTTCATGCTCATTTCTTGCATGGGACCTAGAAATTCGCACAAGGACACACATGTGATTTGTCAACCAACTTTGGTGCTGGGAGCATGTGCTTGTAGTTCAAATTTGAATTATGCACATTAAATAACTAGAAACTCAATTAATGTATAAAAAGGCCAAGCGAACCCCGAATAATTCCAAAATTTAACACGACACTCATATAGTTCTATGTTGCCTCTGTAAAAAGAAAATTAGGGGGCAGCGTATATCGTTTTAGCACACAAAGGTGACGGGTTCCCTCTCGAACCACGAGCCTTCTTGAGAAGCTCCGGTTTGCAAAAGCTTATACAAAACTTGTTCCAACTCAGCCAATATTTTTACCACAACATGTTAGTGCCATGACATGACACCATGCCAAGTTTCATGATTTCCACATAAGTTTTGGATTTACAGAATTTAAAAACCAAGTTTCTCAATGTTACAGGCCCGATCCACGACGCAAGATGTTTGAATTTCATTCCCATTTCTTGATGGGACCTAGAAATTCACCCAAGGACACACATGTTATATTTCAACCAACTTTGGTGCCTTTGGAGCATGTGCTTGTAGTTCAAAATTGAATTATGCACATTAAATGACTAGAAACTCAATTAATGTATAAAAGGCCAAACAAACCGGACTAATCCCAAAATTTAACAGGACACTCATATAGTTCTATGTTTGCTGATATAGGCAAAGGTGTCCCGTCTTTTCGATGAGATGTTGGTTTACGCTTTGGAGGAAGTCGACTTTGGCGATCCGACTTCTGAGCGTCTTGAGGGCGTCGCGCCTTAGCAATCGCTAAACCAACTCGAGAGGTTATTGACCACGCCGAACACGATCAACCTGACCACGAGGTCTGTTTCCTGCGAGCAAGCGAAGAACAAGCAAGCTGAGATTGCAATCTGGATATTGTGAATATAAGATAAAGCTTTATTGATCAAGGTGGGGTTACATGTGGCCTTTGTGCAGTCGTTGAACACAAGCGAAATGCTGCGAAGTTGCAGCTATGGCAAACTTTTAATCTAAACAAAACCCAAAGTCTAAGCAGCGCCCTAAGGGCTGTATATATGGAGGAAGAGGAGAGAATTTCGTGGCCCTTGAGGAGGGTCAAAACCAACCCTAACTCTTGTTTCCCCCACACATCTGGACTCTAGAAACAGCCTATACTTAAGTATTTCGAAATTACATGGGCCTGGCCCAATATGAAGGTGACGCAGCACCTAGAATAGCCTATGGACGAATATTATGAAGTGGCATCTTGTATATTTCGTCCAAGGCCTCATGCACTCATTAGGGTGGCTTCAAAGTCCTGGAATCATCACTTGTAACTCCGTTCTTGTTCCCCTTAGCATGCCAACATCTCCATGCTTGAACTTGCTCCAAGGTTCATCTTTCTTGTCCATGGTAGGCCCTTCATTTGTAAGCAAAACAAATGTATCCAATTTAGGCAGCATCATATTCTCATGAACATTGGAATCGTTACCAAGAAATGAAAGTACGATAATTCAATTGGCGTCTTGTGAGCTCTAGTAATTGGTCCAATATGTATAGCAGCAGGGGCTGTGGGTGTAACAATGGTATTGATGTCCTCATCATCCTCCCCTTCTTGAAATAAAGTCGTCCTCGAATCAGCTCATCTTCCTCACCCAAATAAGGCTTCAAATCTGCAATGTTAAAAGTGGGACTAACCCCAAAATCTTGAGGCAGCTCAAGTTTATATGCATTATCATTTATTTTCTCTAACACCTTAAATGGACCATCAGCGTGGCATTAGCTTTGATTTGCGCAAATTAGGAAACCTATCCTTACATAAATGTAACCAAACAAAGATCTCCGGTGTAAAGACAACATGTTTTCTACCCTTATCTCCAGCAAGTTTATATTTAGCATTCATCGCTCAATGTTTTCCTTAGTTATCTCATGCATTTTTAAAAATCAATTCAACACGTTCTTTAGCATCAAAATTAACCTTCTCCGAAGATGGAAGAGGCAACAAATCAATAGGTGCACGGTAGGAAGCCATACACAATTTCAAAGGGCACATCTTAGTAGTAGAATGCAATGAGCGATTATAAGCAAATTCAATATGAGGCAAGCATTCTTCCCACATTTTTTATTATTCTTGAGAACAGCCCTAAGCATAGTAGACAATGTTCTATTGACTACTTCAGTTTGTCCATCAGTTTGGGGTGACAAGTAGTACTAAAAAGCAGTTTAGTCCCCAACTTAGCCCATAAACATCTCCAAAAGTGGCTAAGAAATTTAGTATCACGATCTGAAATAATAGTATTTGGCACCATGCAAGCGAATAATTTCACGAAAAGAACAAATCAGCAACATTAACAGCATCATCGCTTTTATGACATGGTATAAAAGTGTGCCATTTTTAGAATCTATCCACGACAACAAATATGCTATCCCTCCCTTCTTTGTTCGAGGTAAACCTAAAACAAAGTCCATAGATATATCCTCCCAAGGAACACTAGGCACGAGGCAAAAGGCATATATAAACCATGAGGTTGAGTGTGACTTAGCTTTTTGACATGTAGTGCAGCGAGCAACAAAACGCTCAATATCCCGTCTCATCTTTGGCCAAAAGAAATGTGTAAGCAAGTATATCCTCCGTCTTCTTCACGCCAAAGTGTCCCATTAATCCTCCTCCATCGCCTCCTGTAACAACAAAAGACGAACATAGCTAGCAGGAATGCATAGCTTGTTAGCACTGAACACAAAACCATCATTAATAACGAACTTGTTCCATGTTCTTCCTTCTTTACAATTCTGAATTACATCTTTAAAATCAGCATCATGCACATATTGATCTTTGATGGTCTCCAAACCAAATATTTTGAAGTCAAGTTGTGAAAGCATAGTATAGCGGCAGAGACAAAGCATCGGCAATAACATTTTCTTTACCCTTCTTGTGTTTAATGACATAACGGAGAGTCTCAATGAATTCAACCCATTTAGCATGTCTACGATTCAGTTTAAATAATGTTGCCATGTCTCTAAAGTCCGAACAAGAGCATATAATTCTTTGTCATAAGTAGAATAGTTCAGACTAGGCCCACTCAATTTTTTAGAAAAGTATGCAACAGGTTTGCCATCTTGTAATAACACACCTCTAATCCAATTCCACTAGCATCACATTCAAGCTCAAAAGAGTCTTATTGAAGTCAGGAAGTTGGAGTAAAGGAGCATGTGGCAACTTATCTTTCAATACCGTGAAGGCTTCTTCACATGCGGTATCCCAAACAAAAGGAACATCCTTCTTTGTAAGCTCATTGAGAGGTGCAGCAATGGTGCTAAAGTCTCTCATAAGCGCCTATAGAAACCAGCGAGTCAAGAAAACTCCTCACTTGTGATGAGGACATGACTACCTTGGATGAGACCAAAATATTGCATACATGCATATTTCTCAGGTGATTTCTAGTGCAAACTATTCAATAATATATTTATGTTATCCGAACAAAATACTTCACATACTTTTGTGTTTTGTCTAATTGCAGGTGTATGGGACATTTGTACAATCCACATATGAAGATAAGGCAGAAAGAGATGTTTACCTGCTGTTCAAAAGTTCTCTCACGTCACTTTTGGCCCAAGAGAAGATAGAGTCCAAGTCTCTCACGTTCTGGACTCAGATTCGGACTGCACAGACATACCTGACTCAAAACGTCTATAACTTTTCATACGGACTCCAAATTGGTTGATTCTTTTTTATTGGAAATTAGATTTCGTGCATTTTCCAACCCAATTGGAATCACCTTAAAATCCGTCCGGGCGTTGAGTTATAGACGAAACAATCTGATGCTGCAGCAGAATCCGAGTCAAACTACAAGTCCAAAGGTGTTACGTCACCTCCGCTTGGGCCCATTGGCCTTGTACGACCTAGGGTTAGTTTTAGGCTGCCTTGGGACGTCCTCCCACCTCCTTGGCCGCCACCTTGCTCCTATATAAGTAGATCCATCTAGTAGCTTTTCCTTGGGATTTGTTTAGTTAAAGTTAGCCATTGCAACCGTGTACTTCGTTTGTGTCCAACGACCAGACCAAGACCGCTTACGGATCCCCACCATTATCAATACTTCATATATATTCGCAATATTCAGATTGCTTTATCATATTCTTGCTTGTTCCTCGATTGCTTGCAGGAATAGACCTTCGTGGTCGGAGTTGATGCGTGCTCCAGCGTGGTCAATAACCTCTCGGAGTTAGTTAGCGATTGCTAAGGCGCAACTTATCGTTACGCGTTTGTAGTCGGATCGTCAAAGTCGTCTCCACCAAATTGATAGTTATCATCTCATCGAAGATCGGGACACCTCGCCTCTATCAAGTGGTATCAGTTTTCAGGTTGCTCGGTGAGAATTTCCAATTATCCTAGATTAGATTTATTTTCTTACCTATTGTCCAAGAAAAAGCCACACAAAAAAGTTAGATCTATTCATCCTTTGTCCAAGCCAGTCTGAGCCTTTGCAGTTTTCTTTTCATTGTTTGCATTATTGAATTATCGGTTTGCATAAATGCAAATGTCGAGTTGCTGGTCTTAGTGTCTAGTTAGGTTTAGAGTTTGAGTTCTGTTCACATTAGTCACGCTTCGCCGCTGCATCGTTATCCCTTCGTTGACCAATCCATCCATCAATTTCCACCACGTGCTACCACGTTCATTGTCATAACCATAGTTGAGATCGTTCACATCTTCACTTGATCCAATGTGCATCTTATCTAGTTTGTTTGGAAAGGAGAGAGAAAAAAAAAGAGAAAAAAAAGTAAAAGAAAAAAGTCAGAGAAAAAAAAGAGAGAAAGAAAAAGAAAAAATAAGTGTGAGAAAAAAAAAAGAGAGAAGAAAAAAAAAACAAAGTTCGGATCTATCTAGAATCAATCTCGTACCTGAATTCGGATTGGAATCTGTTTTGCGCACTGTTCAGTAAAACAGGTGTATCTTCCTCATACGAAGTCCGTTTGACTCGTCAGTACTCAAATTAAAGCTAGAGACGAGGCACATCTAAATAGTTGCAGAAGCTAGTTCAATATTTGACACCTCAAAATCGGCTTCTAAATAGGTGTTTTTGCCCTCTGAAGTTCGTGAACACAGCTTGTTCCAATTTTTCAGGCCAGTTTTAGAATTCTTTGACTCCTCATATCAACTTCGGAATTGGTGATTCTTTTTGCATTGGAAAGCTTGAGTTAGTAGCATTCTTTGAAAGAATTTATCAGAAAATTGGCTCAAACTTTTCAAGAGGAAAGTTGGAGAGAGAGTTGTTGTATGTCCTTGTGCCAGTTGTTTTCATCATTATCTTCCTTTGCCGTTGTGATCTTCACTTATATCTTGCTGTCAAGAGCTACTTAGTATCCTTCATTGATGCTAGTTGTGCTATGCCGTGACCTCATTAGTGTTCTAGGCTCGCGTCTCTAGTCGGTCTAGCCTAGGACCAGCACAGTACCGTCGTTGAGCGTTTATTCAACATTGCATCTTTGAATTGATTATTGCTAATCTTTTGCTATTATATATAGCCAACCCAGCTCCACATATTTCTACACCGTGTATACGTCGCTCCCCAGCAATCGCTTTACTCAATATTCGAGTTACTTGACACAGCTAGTTGCCGATCACCGCCTGCTGCATGGTAAGAACTTGTAAGACATTGATATTTGCTTTCTTTGTGAGCGTTTTACCACCACATCCTAGTAGTTATAGGAACATTATTTTTGGATTTTGTTTCTTGTTCTACTAATCATGACAGGATCGAGTCAATTCATGGGCTTTGTCGATCGCGGGAGACATGCCACCACCTATCAAATACCACAACCGTCACGAGAGGTGCACAAACATCCAAATGCACATGATCAGGTTCATGTTTCTATACCACCATTTAATGGCGTTTTAGACCTCCTTTATATATTGAATGGGAGTTAGACATAAATAATATATTTGCTTCCCATAATTTTGATGAGCGTAAAAAAGTTATAGTTGCGGTTGGTTCTTTCACTGGTTTATGCTCTAGTTTGGTGGAGTGAATATTGTCGGTTACACCCTGATTATGTACCTAATACTTGGGATGATTTAAAA
Organism: Aegilops longissima; assembly: GCA_021605205.1. Lineage (NCBI taxonomy): Eukaryota > Viridiplantae > Streptophyta > Magnoliopsida > Poales > Poaceae > Aegilops > Aegilops longissima. The sequence continues at coordinate 39,092 of JAHIAM010008798.1, forward strand.
CATGTCATGAGAGATAGATTAAATGCGATGTTTATTATACTAAGTGGCATGATTAAAAAACTGGAACATTTAAAACAAAGGTAGTGACACGTAACAAAATATTATGATGATTTACAAACTACCTTGTTGCACTCATTTTAGAAGTGAAGAAGATTTTATGGATAGATTTTGGGAGGATTAAACCATAATATTCGGAGAATACTAATTCATGAAGAGTGTTATCCTATGGACCATTTGTTTACGTCTTGCTTGCAAAGCTGAACAGGAAATAAAATCGTGTGTTGCCCACAAGGAGAACAAGCGCGGTGCACATTCAACTGTTGATACAGATGTTTATTCAACTACTAGGCGTACTATGACAACCACATCCGTTGTTGCGAGGACTACATCAATCTCCACCATGTGACACATCACCATCGTCAGTACCTGCATCATCTGAGTTGACTATAAGAGTAATGACAAAGGTACAGATTTTCCACTTTTACATGAGAATGATGCATGCCTAGTTAACTTGAATACATCATGTGTTGAGTTACCCACTACTTTGATCACACCACCTATTTTAGAGGATTATATTGATAATTTGACTTTGCCATGTGATCAAACAACTCAAATACCAACAATTTTGAGAGCACCCATTGAATTAACTATTGATGCAAAAGAATCAATGTTTAATCATTTTGATTCGACCTCTAATCTTGGTGATGATTCTGTGTCAGAATGACTCATTGCATGTTTGCTTATCTAAGCATGTTGTATGTAAATTTGATTCAAATAAGGTTTATTCACCAATGTTGGGATGGTTTAATGATGAACATTGTCAATCTCTTGAAATAAATAAGAGCTTCACTTATATGTGCAAACTGAGTTGCAGTATTTTCAAGCCTTCTAGTTCTTGTGCTAATTTGTTGGCTTTAGATTTTATGAACTATGCAAGTTACTCATCTATTCATGTGTCATATATGCAAAAATCAAGGAAGTAAAATGGATGGCGTATACATATACAACATGTACACCTTGTCTCTTTTGTTAGCCACATTTCCAGATTAAAACCCGAGGACTTTTCCTTGGGTTTGTTTATTAAAGTTAGCCATTGCAACCTTGTCGTTTGTGTCCAACGACCAGACCAAGACCTTCGGATCCCCACCATTATCAATACTTCATATATATTAAATATTCAGATTGCATATTTCTTGCTTGTTCCGATTGCTTGCAGGAATAGACCCGTGGTCAGTTGATGTGCTCCGGGTCAAAACCTCTCGGAGTTGGTTAGCGATTGCTAAGGCGAACATCGTCGTTTGTAGTCGGATCGTCAAATCGTCTCCACCAAATTGATAGTTATCATCTCATCGAAGATGGGACACCCCGCCTCTATCAAGTGGTATCGTTTTCAGGTTGCTGGTGAAATTTCCAATTATCCTAGATTAGATTTATTTTCTTACCTATTGTCCAAGAAAAGCCACACAAAAAAGTTAGATCTATTCATCCTTTGTCCAAGCCAGGGCCTTTGCAGTTTTCTTTTCATTGTTTGCATTATTGAATTATCGGTTGCATTCGTTAAATTCTGGTCTTAGTGTCTAGTTGTTTAGGTTTGAGTTCTGTTCAATTAGTCCCCCCTGCATGTTATCCCTTCGTTGACCAATCCATCCATCAATTTCCACCACGGCTACCCCAGTTCATTGTCATAACCATATTGAGATCGTTCAATCTTCACTTGATCCAATGTGCATCTTATCTAGTTTGTTTGGAAAGAGGAGAAAAAAGAAAAAAAGTAAAGAAAAAGTCAGAGAAAAAAAAGAAAAAGAAAAATAAGTGGAAAAAAAAAAAGAAAAAAAAACAAAGTTGGATCTATCTAGAATCAATCTCTACCGAATTGGATTGGAATCTTTTTTCCTTTTTCAGAAAACAGGTGTATCTTCCTCATTGAAGTCCGTTTTGACTCGTCGTACTCAAATTAAAGCTAGGACGAGGCATCTAAATAGTTGCAGAAGCTAGTTCAATATTTGACACCTCAAAATCGGCTTCTAAATAGGTGTTTTCCCTCAAGTTCGTGAACAACTTTTCCAATTTTAGGCCATTTAGAATTCTTTGACTCCTCATATCAACTCGAATTGGTGATTCTTTTTGCATTGGAAAGCTTGAGTTAGTAGCATTCTTTGAAAGAATTTATCAGAAAAGGCTCAAACTTTTCAAGAGGAAAGTTGGGAGAGAGTTGTTGTATTCACCTTGGATTGTTTTCATCATTTCTTCCTTTGCCGTTGTGATCTTCTTATATCTTGCTGTCAAGAGCTACTTAGTATCCTTCATTGATGCTAGTTGTGCTATGCCGTGACCTCATTAGTGTTCTAGGCTCGCGTCTCTAGTCGGTCTAGCCTAGGACCAGCCTCTCGTTGGCGTTTATTCAACATTGCATCTTTGAATTGATTATTGCTAATCTTTTGCTATTATATAACCACCCACATATTTCTACCGTGTATCGTCGCTCCCCGCAATCGCTTTACTCAATATTGAGTTACTTGACACACTAGTTGCCGATCACTTTCTTGCTGGTAAGAACTTGTAAGACATTGATATTTGCTTTCTTGTGGCGTTTAACCACATCCTAGTAGTTATGGAACATTATTTTTGGATTTTGTTTCTTGTTCTACTAATCATGAAGGATCAGTCAATTCATGGGCTTTGTCGTCCGGGAGACATACCACCTAAATACCACAACCGTCCGAGAGGTGCACAAACATCCAAATGCACATGATCAGGTTCATGTTTCTATACCACCATTTAATGGCCGTTTTAGACCTCCTTTATATATTGAATGGG
>JAHIAM010008799.1:0-14770 GCA_021605205.1 Aegilops longissima
GGGTTCAATCGGTTGGCCGTCGCGATTTGTATGATCTCAAACTTTTCATCCGAGCTCAACTTTTCTTGGGCCTCGTCTCTTTGAGTTGTGCTCGATCCGGAAAACTGAAAAAGAACAAAGGCGAGTTAATTAATATGTGACATATATATATAACCAAAACAAAGGCGAGAGCTAGTCGCCGGGCTTAACTAATATATATACCTGGCGGACTCGGTTTGGTGATCACCGGACCGTCCTCACGGTCTACTTCTTGCACCGCATTGGGTTATCGAGCCATGTAAATCATAGCCAGCTGCTTCTTCACCCTCTCCTTCCAGACCATCGTTATCGGCGTTGAAAACATCATCGAGGAGGCGGCATCACTTCCGTGTGCGATTATGTCCCTCAACAACGCTTCTTAATGCTTCGTCTCGGGGGTGTCCATAGTTTCTACAAATATTTACAACATGGCAATTATTATTCAAACATGACGGATATGGATATATTAGTGCCAGCGTAGAACTAGCTAGCTAATCACAATAAGGAATCATATTAGTGGCCTCGGGCCTGCTTCTCTAGGGTTTGGGGTGGCCTCGACAGCGCTTCAAGGGTTAGGGGTGGCCTCGAGGCGCTTCAAGCTAGGAGGAGTGCGTTCTCACCACGTGTTGAAGCTATCGGGAGGGTGGCGTTGAACATATCTATGTCCCACAAGTAGGGTGAGGGTGGGGATCGCCGGCGGTGAGGTCAGGGTCGAAGATCGCCGAGGTCGGGAGGTTGCCTAGTGTCAAAGGATTCAACAAAACCATGTCTTCATCATTAGTAAAGTGGTGCATGATGGTGCAAGCTCTCCAAAGTTGTTTTGGAGCGGAGTCCCAGATAGGATAATTAAGCTTTTGGTACAAAGTTCAGCAAAAGGCAAATTATCCTTCAGGACTCCATTCAGCTAACTTGGAGAACTTAATACCATCATGCCATAATTACTTCCGCTAATGATAAACAATAATTTCTTCAATACTTGACACTATCGTTACCCCTATCGGAAAAGGAAGAAAAGAGGAAGAAGGAAGAAGAAGAAGAAGAAGAAAAAAAAAGGGAGAAAAGAAAGAATGAGGAAGAAGAAAAATAGAAAAAAAATTCTCTTTCCTTCTTCTTCTTTTCCTCTTCTTCTTCTTCTTCCTTCTTCCGGATCCTAGAACCCTGAACCTCGGCCTAGAACCCTCGAACCCTAGAACCCTCGGGCCCTCGACCCTAGAACCCTCGAACCCTCAAACCCTTGTGCCTCGAAACCTCAGCCGGCCTCGGCGACCCTCGGCCAGGCCTCGGCGACCCTCGACCCCTCTGTGACCCTCTCGGCCCTCTAGCCTGGTTCCCGGCCGTGAGCCCTCCGATCCTCGACACCTTCCCGATAAAAAAGAAGAAGAAGAAGAAGAAGAAGAAGAAGAAGAAGAAGAAGAAGAAGAAGAAGAAGAAGAAGAAGAAGAAAAGAAGAAGAAAAGAAAGAAGAAGAAGAAGAAGAAAAAGAAAGAAAAAAAGAGGAGAAAGAAGAAGGAAAAGAGGAGAAGAAGAGAAGAAGAAGAAAGAAGAAAAATGAAGAAAAAAGAGAGGAAGAAGAAGAAGGAAAGGAGAAGAAGAAATTTTTTTTTTTTTCTTCTTCTCTTCTTCTTCTTCTTCTTCTTCTTCTTCTTCTATAAAATATTCTATACATCAATGAATATTCAATATATACATGAACATTTATAAAAACATCATATTCTATACATCAATAAAAACATCATATTCATACATCAATAAAAACATCATATTCTATACATAATAAAAACATCATATTCTATACATAATAAAAAAATCATGGCGGCAGGCAGACGAGTCTTGTGAGCTCCTTGTGGGGCGCAGCCAATGGGTGGCGGGGGCGGCAAGAGGCGGGCGGGCGAGGTCGGGGAGGCGGCAGCGAGTCAGGCGGAGGCGGAGCGGCGTGACAGAGGCGGGGCAGCGGGGCAGCGAGGCGGCGATGGCGACGGCGGGGCGGCGGCGGCGTCGGGGCAGGCAGGCGCGGACGAGGCGAGGCGGCGACAAGCGAGGGAGGGCGGCAAGCGAAGGCGGCAGCGGCAACGAGCGTGAGGCGGCAGGCCGGCGTCGAGCGGCGTCGGGGAGGTTGAGGCAAATGGGGTGATGAATCTGAAATTTCACAAGTCTTGCTTATATAGAAGAGCATTGGTCCGGTTAGTGCGCGACCAGGACTAATGCCCCCCTTTAGTCCGGTTGGTGCCACCAGGACCAAAACAAATTCAGCAGCCCAAAGGGGGGAAGCGGCCTTTGGTCGGTTGGTGGCACCAACGGGACTAAAGGGCTTAGTCGGTCGTGCCGACCGGGACTATCTTAGTCGGTTGGTGCCACCAAGGACCAAAACTGTTTGCCCGAACCCAAATGTTTAGTCCCACCTCGCTAGTTGAAGGGCGGCCTGGTTTATAAGTGGTGTCGTCCTTTGAGCTCCTCTCTAATGGACTTGGGCTAATCATGCTCTGCTGTGGGCCTATTGGGCCTCTGGCTGAATCTGGCCCATGTAGGGTTTCTAGTCGATTCAGGGCCTTGGGGGCCTAGTAGGTGGCAGTTTTTGCTTTATATTTTATTTATTTTTGCTTTTAGTTTTAGAAAAATATAAACTTTCTATTAGTGCCATTAGTTTTAAAATTTGAAAACACTTTTTTGTTTTCTTTGTTGCTTTATTTATTTTATTTTGTTTCTACTTACAACAAAATACTTATTGTTCTATTTTATTTTTTCAAGTTTTTTGTTTTGTTTTCTGCATTATCTATTTTCTTTTGGTTTTTGCTTTATTTTTTAATTCTTTTTGCTTTTAGGTCAGCAAAATTATAAACTTTCGTTAGTGCTTTTAGTTTTAGAAAAAAATAAACTTTCTTTGTGCCATTAGTTTTAAAATTCAAAAACACTTTTTTGTTTTCTTTGTTGCTTTATTTATTTTATTTTGTTTCTACTTACAACAAAATGCTTATTGTTGCTATTATTATTTTTTCCAGTTTTTTGTTTTGTTTCCTGCATTATTTATTTTCTTTTGGTTTTTGCTATATTTTTAATTCTTTTTTGCTTTTAGGTCAGCAAAATTATAAACTTTCTTTAGTGCCATTTGTTTTAGAACAATTATAAACTTTCTTTGTGCCATTAGTTTTATAAAATTTGAATTCTTTGAAATTTGTGTGAATCACAAGTTTGTGAGCTCAACAAAGCGTGAGGGGCGGGCTTATAAACCGGTGTGGCGCCGTCGGTTGCGAGGTTTTCAAATTCATAGTTTTCAAATGAACTCTGAAAAAGTTGGCATAGCGTGTTCATGAACAAAGCGGACAATGGTATCATACTAGTGTGTTACAAAGTTGGCATGGTATCATCATAATAGTTGCGGAGAAAGTCTTCACTTTTTCTTCGCTTGTGTCATTTGCTTATTCGCGTAACCATGGATAATCTTCATCGTTTATCGGGATGCTTGGGTCAGCCTTGACTTTGAAGGGAATTTCATGAAACTTTTCATACTCTTGAGACATGTCATCTTGCGCTCCACTCGGGATGTCCCTTTTCTGAAAGAACTATGTGGCGCTTTGGCTCATTGTATGATGTATTCGCTTCCTTATCTTTTCTTTTCCTCGATCGGTAGACATGTCCTTCACATAGATAACCTGTGCCACATCATTGGCTAGAACGAGCGGTTCGTCGGTGTACCCAAGATTTTTAGATCCTTTGTTGTCATTCCGTCTTGTGGGTCTACAGCCATACTCGACAGATTGACCCACTTGCACTTAAACAAAGGGACCTTAAAATCTACTCCGTGAGTCAAGTTCCCATATGTCTACTATGTAACCATAATATGTGTCATTTCCCTTGTCGGTTGCTGCATCAAAGCGGACACCGCTGTTTTAGTTGGTGCTCTTTTCATCTTGGTCAATCGTGTAAAATGTATTCCCATTTATCTCGTATCCTTTCCAAATCATTACGATCGAAGATGGTCCCTGGACAACAAGTACAACTCATCACAAACAGTGCTGTCACCTCGAGGCGTGTTTCCAACCAACTCTGAAAGTCTGATGTGTTCACATGTAATCCGATCGTCGCCTTTGCTCGGTGTTTGGGCGCAAACTGTTCTTGTGTTCATCGACATACGGGGTCACCAAGGTAGAGTTACGTAGAAGCTGTAGTGTGCTTGAGACCAAGAATATCCGTCCACGCATATTATTGAGTCTCTTCCAAGCGTGCCTTTTCGGTCGAGTCTCCCCTCATACCCGATTTAGGGAGACCTATCTTCTTAAGGCCAGGAATGAAGTCAACACAAAACCCGATGACATCCTCGTTTGATGGCCCATGGAGATGCTTCATACGGCCTACTGATTCTGAACATATTTCTTTAGGACTCCATGAACCTCTCAAAGGGTACATATTGTGTAGAAATACGGGCCCCAGAATGACAATCTCGTCGACTAGATGAACTAGGGCGTGCGTCATGATATTGAAGAAGGATGGTGGGAAGCGAGTTGCGTCATAATCACGTGGCAGTCATGAGACTTTAGGTTACGGAACTTTTTCTCGGCATATTTATTATTCCCTTTATATTGACGAGAAGCCGTCGGGACCTTCATCTTGAGCAGGCATTGAAAGAATATTTCTTTCTCTTCTTTAAGTAGGCGTGGTGGCGGGACCTTCATCTTTGCTTGGAGGCATGCCCTCTTTTTCGTACAAGCGTTGCAGGTCCTCTCGTGCCTCGGTGTATCTTTTGTCTTCCCATACCGCCCAAAAGCCTAGCAGGTTCACGCAAAGGTTCTTTGTCCGTGCATCACGTCCATCGAAGCGGACCTCTAGGTCTTTCGATGGGTAGGTCCCAAAATATAGATTTCTTCTTCCACATGGGTGCGTGATTCTCGGCGTCATTGAACAGCTAGTCCGCGGGACCCTTTCCAAAGATTACGTGTAAATCATTGACCATAGCAATGCGTGATCACCGATGCGCATGGCGGGCTTCTTCGGTGATCTGCCTGCGCTTTGAAATGCTTGCCTTTCTTTCGACATTGATGGTTGGTCGGAAGAAATCGGCGATGGCCCGGTACACATTCTTCTGCAGCTTCCGGTATATACTATCGGTGTCAAGTAAACAGTGCGTGCATCGTGGTATCCCTTGTTTATCATCACGAAAGGTTCTTGAGGCGGGCCAATCGTTGATTGTCACGTACAATACGCCTTCAGGTCAAATTCCTCCTTTGTGCTCATCCCGTCGTACACGTTTCCATTCCACAGCTGTAAAAGTTCCTCAACTAATGGCCTTAGGTACACATCAATGTCGTTGCGGGTTGCTTAGGGCCTTGGATGAAATTGGCATCATAATGAACTTCCGCTTCATGCACATCAAGGAGGAAGGTTATACATACATAGAGTCACGGGCCAGGTGCTGTGATTGCTGCTCTGCTCCCGAAAGGATTAATGCCATCGCGCTTAAAAGCAAACCATCGTTCCTTGGGTCCTTTGCAAACTCATCCCGTACTTTCTCTCGATTTTTCTCCCTGCGACCCGTCGTGGGTGCTCTCAACTTCCGTCTTTCTTACGGTCCTCAACGTGCCATCGCATCAACTTGGCATGCTCTCCGTTTACGAGCAGACGTTTCAACCGTGGTATTATAGGAGCATACCACATCACCTTCGTAGGAACCCTCTTCTGGGAGGCTGCCGTCAACATCACCGAGGTCATCTCGTCGATCTTATACGCAATGCACGCATACCGGGCATCGTTCAGATCCTTAGGCACCACGGTCGAGGATGCGAGTCATTAGGGCATGCATGTATCTTCTCCACCTCCAATCCTAGAGGGCATCGACCTTCTTTGCTGCGTATGTCTTGTCGGGCAATCGTTATCCTTTGGAAGCTTCTTCTTCATTATTTTGATAGCTTCTCAAATCCTTTATCGAGCCGACATTCTCGCCTTCCTTTGCAGCAATTCAGTCTGATGCAGAGCTTTGTGTTGCCATCTTCAAATTGGGGTACAACCCTTTTTGTGATCCTCTAACATGCGATCGAACTTCAGCTTCTCCTTTTGACTTTCGCATTGTGTCCTTGCATCGACAATGACCAGGGAGATCATCATCATAGGGCACATCGTGCGGTTCATCTTGATCTTCAGCAACCGCCCGTTCGCACCATCGTGCACGTAAATGCAGTGCAACTTGATGTTCGATAGCATCACCGTATTCAGGGGCACATAGTTGTCATCGTACTCTTCTTCCTCGCCGTCTTCCATCATAACCCCTATTTCTCCGTGCCTCGTCCAAACATTATAGTGTGGCATGAAACCCTTGTAAAGCGGTGGGTGTGAAGGATTTTCCGGTCGAGTAAGACTCGTATTCCCACATATAGGGCATGGACAACACATAAAACCATTCCTTGTTTGCCTCAGCCACTTGAGAAAAGCATGCGCCCTTAATGTACTCGGAGTGTATGTCATCACCGTACATCCATTGCGGTTCATCTGCGTGCATTATATATAATTAAGTGTGTCAAAAATCATTCTGAGAACATCATGAATAGATAATTAAATGACCAAATTAATAGAAGTTCATCATCACATAAAACCAAAGTACATACAAAGTTCTCATCTAACAACATAAAGCTCTGCGAGCATCTAAATTAATTAAACCATACATTGAAACTATTAAAACATTTCAATGTGAAAACAAATATGATCATAATGCAACCAAGGTAACAACTGATCCAGCGGCATAATGATACCAAGCCTCGGTATGAATGGCATATTTTCTAATCTTTCTCATCTTCAAGCGCATTGCATCCATCTTGATCTTGTGATCATGGCGACATCCAACATGCAACTCAATATCATCTTCTCCTCCTCAAGTTTTTTATTTTTCCTTCAAGAAATTGTTTTCTTCTTCAACTAAATTTAACCTCTCGACAATAGCGGTTGGAATTTCGGTTCAACAACCTCCTAGATAAATAAAATCTATATGTCACGTTGGTGGCAATTTTCATAAACAATAAATGAACAATAGTTATGAAAAGATAATATATACCACATCCGAATCATAGAGCGGAGGCCGGAGCGGATACAAAACCATCATATATAAGATGCAATAATAAAAGTGAAAATAATACAAGTAAGGATATTTTTCCTTTCGGAAAGAAGATAAAAAAGAGGCTCACCAGGTGGTCTTGGCGATGAGATCGGCGCGGGTGATCAGCGGCGGTGAAGGCAGGGGCCGAGGTGTGACGGACCGCTAAACCTAGACAAATATTGAGGAAAATGGAGGTTAGAGGTCGAGCTTGGAGGAGATAGCTTAAGTAGTGTGGCTCGGGCATTCCATGAACACCTTGTGTGCATCGGTGAGCTAGAGCACCACCAAGCCCCTCCCCTCGGCCGGAAAAAAGCAGGCGGTGTGCTCTGTTCTCTTGAGGGGCTATATATAACAGCACCATTAGCCTCGGTTGGTGGCATGAGCAGGACTAAAGGGAAGCCTTTGGTCGGTTCATCCTCCTGGGCAACTAGTGGTGGACCAGGGCAGGACCATTGGTCGGTTAATCCTGCCAGGACCAAAAGGTCGGACGAGCAGGACCAATGGCCCGTGGCGCCGGCCCCGGGCTCCTGACGGGATAAATGCTCACATTAGTCGATTCTGGATTGAACGGGACTAATGGGCAAACAGAACCTCAACGATAGCCTTTTCTACTAGTGGAGCATGTAGGAGCCAACATGGGTATCGAGATCCGCTATTGGTTATTGCACGGCCGTCTCGGTCATGTCGCATGTCTCCCGAACCGTAGGGTCTACACATAAGGTTCGGTGGCCTAGGGTTGTATGAATATGAGTATGCAGCAAACCGAATGTTGTTGAGTCCGGATGAGATCCGGACGTCACTAGGAGTTCGGAATGGTCGGGTAAAGATTTATATATGGGAAGTCTTATTTTGGTGCGGAAAAGTTTAGGCGTTATCGGTTTTGGGAGTGCGAAAGTCGGGGTCCTTGGGGGGTCCACCTGCCAGGGGCCACATGGGCTGTAGGGTGCGCCTTGGCCTATATGGGCCAAGGCACCAGCCAAGAGCCCATGCGCCTAGAGATCAAGGAGAGGAGAGTCCTAAGAGGAAGGCACCTCAGGGTGCCTTGGGAGATGGACTCCTCCCCCTCTGCCGCACCCTTCCTTGGAGGAAGGGGCAGGCTGCCCTCCCCTCTGTGCACCTATATAAAGGGAGGGAGGGAGGGGTGGCGCACCCAAGCCCTTGGCCTCCCTTCCTGCCACCTCCTCCTCCTCCGTGGTTGCTTGCGAAGCCTGCGGGAGTTCTGCATCCACCACTGCCCGTCGTGCTGCTGGATCATCATCAACCTCTCCTTCCCCTTGCTGGATCAAGAAGGAGGCGTCATCTGCTCCGTCGTGTGTTGAGCAGGAGGTGTTGTCCATTCAGCACTAGGTCATCGGTGATCTGAATCACGGCGATCGACTCCATCATCCCGTTCCATTGAGCGCTTCCCTTGATCTACAAGTGGTATGTAGATGCAATCACTCTCCATGACTCGTTGCTAGATGAACTCATAGATGGATCTTGGTGAAACCATAGGAAAAAATTAATTTTCTGCAGCGTTCCCCACGTGGCATCATGAGCTAGGTCTTCGTAGTTCTCTATTGCGAGTAGAACACAATTTGTTGTGGGCGTAGATGTTGTCAACTTTCTTGCCGCTACTAGTCTAATCTTGCTTCAGCGTATTGTGGGATGAAGCGGCCGGACCGACATTACGTGCGCTTCGTGAGACTGGTTCCACCGGTGACATGCACTAGTTGCATAAGGTGGCTGGGGTGTCTGTCTCTCCACTTTAGTTGGAGCGGATTCGATGAAAAGGGTCCTTATGAAGGGTAAATAGAAGTTGACAAATCACATTGTGGCTTTCACGTGGTAAGAAAATGTTCTTGCTAGAACCCTATTGCAGCCACGTAAAACTTGCAACAACAATTAGGGGCGTCTAACTTGTTTTTGCAGCAAGTGTTTTGTGATATGATATGGCCAAAGTTGTGATGAATGATGAATGATATATGTGATGTATGATATCATGTTCTTGTAATAGGAATCACAACTTGCATGTCGATAGTATGACAACGGCAGGACCATAGGAGTTGTCTTTATTTTTGTATGACCTGCGTGTCATTGAAGAGCCATGTAAATTACTTTACTTTATTGCTAAGCGTTAGCCATAGAAGTAGAAGTATCGTTGGCGTGACAACTTCATGAAGACACGATGATGGAGATCATGATGATGGAGATCATGGTGTCATGCGGTGACAGGATGATCATGGAGCCGAAGATGGAGATCAAAGGAGCTATGTGATATTGGCCATATCATGTCTACTATATATAATTTCATGTGATGTTTATTATGTTTATGCATCTTGTTTACTTAGAGCACGGTAGTAAATAAGATGATCCCTCATAACAATTTCAAGAAAGTGTTCTCCCTAACGTGCACCGTTGCTAAAGTTCGTTTGAAGCACCACGTGATGATCGGTGTGATAGATCCTTACGTTCACATACAGCGGGTGTAAACAGTTTACACATGCAATACACTTAGGTTAACTTGCGAGCCTAGCATGTACAGACATGGCCTCGGAACACAAGAGACGAAAGGTCGAACATGAGTCGTATGGAAGATCGATCAACATGGAGATGTTCACCGGCGATGACTAGTCCGTCTCACGTGATGATCGGACCACGGCCTAGTCGACTTCGGATCATGTATCACTTAGATGACTAGAGGATGTCAAATCTGAGTGGGAGTTCATTAAATAATTTGATTAGATGAACTTTATTATCATGAACAATAGTCTAAAATCTTTGCAAAATGTCTTGTAGATCATATGGCGCTAATGTCACCATGAACTTCACGCGTTCCTAGAAAACCAAGCTGAAAGATGATGGCAGCAACTATTGGACTGGGTCGGAACCGGATTATCCTCATAGCTGCCAAGAAACAATATGTCCTAGAAGCACCGCTGGTGATGCACCCATCGAAGAACCAAGGCGTTATGAGCGCTTGGCAGTCTCGTCTTGATGATTACTCCCTCGTTCGAGTGCGGCATGCTTTACGACTTAGAACCGGGGCTCCAAAAGCGTTTTGAGCAACACGGAGCATATGAGATGTTCGAAGAGCTGAAACTAGTTTTCCAAGCTCATGCCGGGTCGAGAGATATGAAGTCTCCGACAAGTTCTATAGTTGTAAAATGGAGGAAAATAGTTCTCTGAGCACATACTCAAAATGGGTTGCACAACCTTTGTCCCTGGACATAACCTCCGACGGCGGTCATTGCAGAATCCTTGATCGCTCCCACGAGCTAAAAGCTTTGTGATGAACTACAATATCGGGATGGTGAAAATATTCCTGAAGTATTTTCAATCTGAAGTCGGTAAAATCAAGAAACATCAAGTGTTGATGGTCAATAAAACCACTAAGTTCAAGAAGGGCAAGGGTGAAGAACTTCAAGAAGGGCCAAGGATGTTGCCGCCCCGTAACCGATTGGGAAGAAGTCAAAGAATGGACCCAAGCACGAGTGAGTGCTTTTATTGCAAAGAAAGGATCCGGGCGGCCCCAAATACTTAGGCAAGAAGGCCGGCAACACTAAAGGTATATTTGATATACATGTAATTGATGTGTACCTTACCGATACTTAGTAACTCCGGGTATTTGATACGGTGCCATTGCTCATATATGTAACTCACAGGGGGGCTGGGAATGCGGTGGCGAAGGGCGAGGTGGGATCTTGGGTCGGGAATGGTTCCAAGGTCGATGTGATGCCTGACCCTACCTCTACATTTCGGTTAGTTTTAAACCTCAATAATTGTTATTTAGTGCCAAGTTTGAGCATGAACATTGTATGGGATCTTTTAATGAGATGGCTACTCATTTAAATCCGAGAATAATGGTTGTTCTATTTATATGAGAGAAATGTTTTTGGTCATGCTCCGATGGTCAATGGTTTATTCTTAATGAATCTCGAAGTAATGTTACAATTTCATAGTGTGAATACCAAAGATGTAAAGTTGATAAATAGTCCCACATACTTGTGTGCCCCTTGGTCACATTGGTGTCAAGGCATGAAAAACTCCATCGATGGACTTTTAGAGTCTCTCGATTATGAATCATTTGACACATCGAACCATGCCTCATGGGCAAGATGACCAAACTCCGTTCTCGGAACAATGGGCGAGCAACCAACTTATTGGAAATCATACAATTTGTGCGGTCCAATGGTGGAGGCTTGGAGGATATGTTATGTTCTCACTCTCCGATGACTTGAGTAGATATGGGTATGTCTACTTGATGAAACACAAGTCTGAGACCTTTGAAAAGTTCAAGGAATTTCAGAATGAAGTAGAAATCAACGTGACGAAAGAAAAATTCTTGCGATCGGATCGTGGAGGAAATATTTAAGTCAAATTTGGTACACCTTAAGGAAATTGGAATGTTTCACAACTCCGCCCTGGAACACCTCGGTATGTGTCGACGTCATTCGCACTCTTTGGATATGGTGCGATCTATGATGTCTCTTACTGATTGCTATCATTTGGGGATCGCTCTAGAGCATCATTCACTTTAAATAGGGCACCGTCTAAATCCGTTGAGGCGACACCGTATGAATTATGGTTTGGGAAGAAACCTAATTCGTTTCTAAAAGTTTGGGGATCGATGCTTATGTCAAGAAACTTCAACTGGCTCGAAAATCGGAAAAATCGTCTTCATAGGATACCCTAAGGAAACCATTGGGTATACCTTCTACCTTAGATCGAAGGCAAGATCTTTGTTGCCAAACGGATCCTTTCGGAAAAAGTTTCTCTCGAAAGGGTAAGTGGGAGGAAAGTAGAACCGATGAAGTACTACCTCTTGAACGGAAAGTAGTGCAGCTCGGAAAATGTTCTGTGGTCCTACAAGAAAGGAAAAATGATGATGATCAAGGTACTTGGATCAAGTTGCTCTTGAACTTTGGTCCAAGGACCGTTCCGCACCAGTTAGGCAACCTTCTTAGAAATCATGTTGTTGAACAACGGTGAACCTTGAACTATGAAGAAGCGATGGCGGGCCGATTCCAACAAATGGCTTGAAGCCATGAATCCGAGATAGGATCCATGTATGAAAACAAAGTATGGACTTTTGGACTTGCCCGATGATGTGCGATAGAAAACAAATGGATCTTTAAGAAGAAGGCGGCGGATGGTATGTTACCATCTATAAAGCTCGACTTGTCGCTAAGGGTTATCGACAAGTTCAAGGGATTGACTACGATGAGACTTTCTCTCCGTGGAAGCTTAAGTCCGTCCGAATCATGTTAGCAATTCCCATATATGATTATGAAATATGGCGGGCGTCAAACGCATTCCTAGGTTACCTTGGAAGATGTATATGATGAGCGGAAGGTTTTTCGATCCTAAGAATGCTAACAAGGTATGCAAGCTCAACGATCCATTTATGGGCTGGTGCAAGCATCTTGGAGTTGGAACATTAGCTTTGATGAGATGATCAAAGCGTTTGGGTTTATCTGGACTTAGGAGAACCTGCGTTTACAAGAAAGTGAGTGGGAGCTCTGTGCATTTCTCATATTATATGTAGATGACATACTTTTGATGGGAAATGATATAGAACTTTTGGACAACATTAAGGCCTACTTGAATAAGAGTTTTTCAATGAAGGACCTTGGGAAGCTGCTTATATTAGGCATCAAGATCTTAGAGATAGATCGAGGGCCTCATAGGTCTTTCCAAAAGCACATACCTTGATAAGATTTTGAAGAAGTTCAAAATGGATCAGTCAAGAAAGGGTTCTTGCCTGTCTTGCAAGTGTGAATTGAGCTCGGCTCAATGCCGACCCGCAAAGATAAAGAAGAGATGGGTCATCCCTATGCCTCGCCATAGGATCTATTATGTATGCCATCGTGTACGGACCTGTTAAACCTTGCCGTAAGTTTGGTAGGAAGGTACCAAAATAATCCGGACAAGGAACCTGGACACGGTCAAGAATATCCTGAAGTACTGAAAAACAAAGGACATGTTTCTCTTTATGGAGGTGACGAAGGCTCTCGTAAAGGGTTCGTCGGCTAGCCGACACGGTCTGAATGACTCTAAGTCACAAACGGATCGTGTATATGTTGAATGGTGGAGCGATGGCTGGTGCGGCAAGCGAAGGGCGTGGCGGGATCTACATGTGAAGCGGAGTACATGGCGGCCTCGGAGGCACATGAAGCAATTTGGTGAAGGAGTTCATCACCGACCTAGGAGTCATACCCAATGCGTCGGGGATCAAACTCTTACTGACAACACTGGAGCTATTGCACTTGCCAAGGGCCCGGGTTTCACAAGAAACCAGGCACATCAAGCGTCGCTTCAACTCCATTCGTGAAAATGTTCAAGATGGGGACATAGAAATTTGCAAAGTGCATACGGATCTGAATGTCGAGATCCGTTGACTAAACCTCTTCAGGGGCAAAACAGTCAACACGAACTCTATGGGTGTTCGATTCATCACAATGTAACTAGATTATTGACTCTAGTGCAAGTGGGAGCTGTTGGAAATATTCCTAGAGGCAATAATAAAAGTTATTATTATTTTCCTTGTTCATGATAATTGTCTTTTATTCATGCTATAATTGTATTATCCGAGATTAATACGTGTGAATACAAGACCACAATATGTCCTAGTGAGCCTCTAGTTGACTAGCTCGTTGATCAGATAGTCATGGTTTCGACTATGGACATTGGATGTCTTGATAACGGGATCACATCATTAGGAGAATGATGTGATGGACAAGACAATCCTAAGCATAGCACAAGATCGTGTAGTTCGTTTTGCTAGAGCTTTTTGTCAAGTATCTTTTCCTTTGACCATGAGATCGTGTAACTCCGGATACCGTAAAGTGCTTTGGGTGTACCAAACGTCTGGCTCTGGTGACTATAAAGGTACTACTATCTCAAAGTATCATTGGGTTGACCGGATCGAGGCGGGATTTGTCCTCCTTATGGGAGGGTATTCTGGGCCCCTCGGTAATGCATCATCATAATGAGCTCAAAGTGACCAAGTGTGGTCCGGGATCATCTTGATGCAGTAAAGTGACTTGCGTGAGATTGAGCGAGGTATTGGGATACCGGCGATCGAATCTGGGCAATAAAATACCGATTGACAAAGGGAATTGTATCGGGTTGTTTGAATCCTCGACATCGTGGTTCAACCGATGAGATCATCGAGGAGCATGTAGGACCAACATGGGTATCCAGATCCGCTTTGGTTATTGCCGAGGCCGTCTCGGTCATTCGCATGTCTCCCGAACCGTAGGTCTAACATAAGGTTCGGTGGCGCTAGGTTGTATGAATATGAGTATGCAGCAAACCGAATGTTGTTAGTCCGGATGAGATCCGGACGTCACGGGAGTTCGGAATGGTCGGGTAAAGATTTATATTGAAAGTCTTATTTTGGTGGGGAAAAGTTTGGCGTTATCGGTTTCGGGAGTGCAAAGGGGTCCGGGGTCCCCTGGGGGGTCCCCTGCGGGGGCCCATGGGCTGTGGGGTGGCCTTGGCCTTATGGGCCAAGGGCCCAAAGGCCCATCGCCTGAATCAGGAGGAGAGTCCTAAAGGGAAGGCCCCGGGTGCCTTGGGGAGGATGGACTCCTCCCCTCTTGTCCACCCTTCCTTGGAGGAAGGGGCAAGGCCCCTCCCCTCTTGCACCTATAAAGGGGGAGGAGGGTGGCCGCACCTAACCCTGGCGCCTCC
>JAHIAM010008800.1:0-10966 GCA_021605205.1 Aegilops longissima
ATATCCTATCCGGAGGGTTATTCGCAAATTTTCAGCAACAGCATCGCGTTTGATCTCGAGATCAAGGGCTGCCGGCATCCGTATCATGGTCGCCTACCACCATCGCTGCTCGCGCCTTGACATTTAACACGTGCGTAGGCTTCGATGTTGGCATGTCATACATAGTCATCCTTAGTCACTCATACTACAACAAGGTTGGCTATAAGTGTATTTAGGCTAGTTTGATGATTGGCATGCATATCTAGAGTTGTTCCATCTGTCATCTACAAGTTGCCAATGTTGGCACTATAAAGTTGTCTGCAATATGCAATGAAATGTTGTTATTTATTTTTACTTCTCTCTTTTTCTTCGTACTCCCTCAGTCCATAATATAAGAACGTTTTTACACTAGTGTAGTGCCAAAAGCGTTCTTATATTATAGGCTGAAAAGGCTACTAGTATTATTGCATTTGCCAAGGGTGACCTCTTCCAATGAAATGGTGTTGCTAAGTTTGCTTCATTTAATTAGCTATAGACTCAAAATTGTCTTTTCACCTAGGTACCGCAGCTAGCACCGTTTCTTCCTTGGGTCACAAACTAGTCTCTCTCTTCTTGATTAACTTGCACATCGACTTTATGCCTATGTGGCAAGCTTAACTGCATGTAGGAGCAAGTAAGTACAATAGTCGCTTTACATGGCATTTTGCATATGTGGAGGAAAGAGGCAAGGAAAAAGTGGAGAAGTGGGCTCTCATGCAAGAGCCAGCCTCTACTACATGGTGGAGCATTGGGAGAGGCACCGTATGGAGGTGGTCAGGAATCGGGAGACTCACGCGGTCGTGGCCCTGATTAAAATGATAATGGCAAGTCAAATCACGGGCCCCACCTGTCCAGGATAACTTCTGTCAAATCACACAACCCTACGTTTGCAGCAGCCTACTCCCTCGTCTTCTCGCTCTCTTCGAACCGACTAGGGGCGCCCGCCTACATGCGAGAGAAAAGCCCCACCCTCGACTTTTAAATACAACTACATCCTCTTAAGAATCAATGATATACTTTTGTGACATAGTAACTCATATTTAGTTAGTCAAATGGATGACCTAGAACTACGTGCAGGCCCTATAAACCGAGGCGCCTAAAAATAAAAAACCGAGGCGGAGAGGGTAGTTAGCACGTATCTTTTAGATCAATATAGTGGGATTCACCAAGGAGCAAAACCAAGTGGTAGGCTGCTCTGTCGTGTTGGCGTACAACTCAAGCGGTCGATCCACACGAAATGGCGACACACTGGACCCCTTTGGCGACATGTGGCTCATCCACCGTCTTGTTCACGTGCGATGCACCAATTACATTGGACAGCGGTTGGAATTGAGGCACCCGGTCGTGGCGCCTTGATAGTAGAAAATGGCGATGAGGGTCAAATCACAAAGCCCCACCTTTCCGCATTAAGTGGGACGGCAAGCAACCATCATTTCACTCTAGAGCGCAGAGCATAAAGAAAAGAAAACAATGATGCGTCGCAGCTACCTAGGGCACCCTAGGGTGGGGTCTCCCTACAGATCCTTTTTTGAAAGCGCCTCCACTACAAATCGGCTTCTCCCTCGTCCTCTTGAAGAAAACCGATGATGAGTCGGCGGTAGGGTTTGTAGGAGTACTACGGCGTCTGAGGGCCACGTCGTAGTAACGGAGTTAGTCGGCGCTTAAATATGTGGGCCGCTTGGTTTCTGAGGAACGAGGCAGCATTTTGGGTTCGGGGACGGTGGAGATATAATATGCATACAAAAATTGTGGGCGTGGGTTCGACCGAAAGGCAATGATGCATGGGCCTGCATTTTGATATACCGGGGAGCGTGAAATTTGCTACTCTACTCAAAACTAGTAAGGTACACATGTATTGAGCATGAGATTTGAAACCAAATTATGAATAAATACACACTATAGCATGTAAAGCTTTGAGTCATATATGCATGATGTAGATGTTCGTTTAGTTCTTATAGTTCATCTCATTCAAAATCAATTAGTTTTATAAAAATGTTAAGATTCATGGGGTTGTGCATTGTAAATCATAAAGTAAAAACAAATAATGGCAATTCATTTAGAAAAAATAATCAATTATGATCTGAGAAGATTCTAGAACAAAGGAGAAGTGCTTGTGTTTTGAGGTTTGTGCATTATGCTTAAGTTCAACCATGGAGTCTTCTAAATTGTACATGTGGCAGATCTGGTGGAATGTTGATGATATCCAGCGGCCGATGTGCTCGGTTGCCTATCTCTGCACTGTCGGTTAGCTTCATCCAGCGACCATCTTTCAAAGTTATTGGCACACTATATAGTTCTTGTGCCATAGTTGCATGTTTTGGAAAAAAGCTACTAGTGGGTTGTACTATCTATTTAGGAATAGAAGATGTATACATGGAAGTTGTAGGAAAGAGATGACATGGAGCATCTCAATTCCTATAGTGGATTGGAAAAGAGATGTCATTTGGTTCACATCATAGGAACTTTTCTATTGAATCTAGAGATGACATGTATCTCAATTCCTATGAGGAGGGATTAGAAAAGATGTAATTTGGTTCATATCATAGGAACTTTTCTATTGAATATCGCTAATGTTTATTTTCCTTTGAAATTAAGGGGTATAGGAATCCATTCATATGAACCAAGTGGCTCTAAAGCTATAGAAATGATATCATGTTTATTTCCTTTGAAATGTGGAGTATATGAATCTATTCCTATGAACCAATTGGCTCTAAAGGAAAAAATCCTATAAAAATCATATCATATAGAGTTCCTATGATATTCCTCGACACTAAAGGATGGTTGAAATTGCTGGGGTGATCGATGGTCTTTCTTTGTAGACTCCTCACCCATCTTTATAGTTACCTCGAAGATGAATGAAATGATATATCGGGTATTCTACATGTGCAATTTGGTACCCGGCTTCGGTAAAAGTTTGCGAGGTTGAATTTTCAATAAAGCTATATCCTTGCATTTGGAGCGGAGGGAGCATCCGGGTTGCTAACACTCCGTGGAAGATTTGTGTGTAGGAGGAGTGGCTGTTGTTAAATGACATGGCAAAGCCCGACCTTTGTCGGATGCCGATCTAACGGTTCTTTGGCGTTTCGGGGAAAAAGGCTTGTGGCGAGCGTTTGTCGGATAATGATTTACGGACACATGCATTGCATTGATCGTGCCCCCTCTCTCTCACGCACCCCCCCAAGTCCACGACTCTCCGAGTCCTCTTGAGACTTCCCGTCGCCCCACCGTCTTCTGGGTGGGCGTCACGCACATATGGCTCTTCACCCCTACCCCGAACTTTAAAAAACAAAAGGCGGCGCACATTTTATTTTAGCTCACCCGTCACACACTTATACTATTACTCTTCGTGGAGCGTTCTTTGGGCATAGTATATTGTACTCTCACGAAGAAAGCGGTGCACCACCACTAGTTCTCTCACACCCGCGGGTTACATGTGGGGCGCATTTTTTTGGTGGTACAACAAAATCACTCCACTATATATAAAGCGGGAGCCTTAGCGCTTCTTTAAGGGTTCCTCTCGTTCACTCTCTCATGCTCTCGAGATCTAAGCAAGACATAGGTGGCCACACTCTCTCTCACTCCGGCTGGTCACAAATCGGCGGACAACCTCGGAAGGGGAGGGTGTAGGTGCATCGTTCACCTGTTGTCGGTGGCGAGGGAGAACCAACGGCTGCCAGCGTCCGATCGGGGCCGTGGTTCTCTCAGAAGGCCCCGGCTGGGAGGGCCTCGACCCCTTCTTCCTCCCTGGGTATTGTGGCCAAGATCCGGCCTCCGGCCGTCTTTGCCACATGCCGGCGACCCTGGTATATATTCCTTGAAACCTGCCTTGCTCTACTTCCCCACTCCCTTTGGATCCTTTTCTACTTCCGTCCCTTGTTCCAAAGCCACCTAGACTTCTACTATTAAAGTAAAGCTAGTTCATCTGTCGACTCAAAGCGTTGGTTCAAACAGGGAAGAAAGTGGGAAAGCTGTAGCATGAATCTAGGACTTGGTTCTAAGAGGAAGCGGGGAAAGTAGTAATATCATCCTTTGTTTAAATAACCGTATTTTGTATTTGCATAAACAGGGATGCTCTCCATATCGTTTGGGATTCATCTCCGTTCGTTTCTATCCGGCATAATCAAAAGCACACACCTCGGTTTTAGTACAACTCATAAAATGAGATGGCTATCCCTCGTTGCCGTCGTCTAACCTCCCGTCTTCAAGGTATCCCTACATTGGTAGTAACTAAGGTAGAATGACCAGCATAATCTAAAAAAGCTGATTCATCGTTTTACTTCCGATTGCGGTCAGGGAGACGGAAACCAATGCATCCTAGTGGAATGCACTTTCTAAGTTCATCCATGGAGAGGACTAGGTACACGGCGCCCGGTTTTTGGACGGTCTTGCGGACAAGAGGCATTGTGGTGCCTTATTTGCAAATAAGGGTGCTTAAATTTAGTGGAATGCACAAGCATTTCAGCTGGTCGATTACCTTTGCATGGTTATTCAGCATTCGGTGAGACCACAATTATAATTGGTTATTCGGAATGAGAGAACCTAACCCTGGATGGTGGCAACAAGAAAAAACCAGTGAACTCCGGGAAATTTAAGCTTCGGGGAATCTTTTCTCGAGGGCCTTGCTTGTTTTTCCTGATTTGTAAACCTTCTCACAACTTTGTCTTTTGCTGTGAACTAGTATATGTTTGTTATGTTCTATGAATCATTGAGATGTATAAAATTGCTTAACTTATGCTTTTCAAGTTTTTTATGAAAGGAGTTTAATGTGAGTGTTCCATGGTATTGGACTAGCGTGTGAGCGTTTGGAATTTATTACATTGTGGCCTCAATTAACTGCATGAACCCGTAACAAGATACATAGTTGCTTATATGTCGGACAAAGATTGTTGATTGTTAGCGGTATCCTAGTGTTGAAGCGAGTGAGCCAATGTCGTGTTTTGCACAACTTACAAGTGGGGTAGCACCAACAGTGTTTACAAGTACTTATGTATCGTCGGCGCAGGTTCCGAAGAGTGCTCTATTTCATCAAAACACACCTTGCTCGTATGATAAACCGTGACAACTTTGTCTTACCATGCCATATTCATGAAAAAACTAGTGAGGGCGCATTTGTTTGGCAACAATTACGATGGTTCTCACATGATTCAGGGCACACAAAAGTAGCGGCGGTTCCCATAGGCAATTCAAGCAGTACTAGCCCGGAGGGTTCGATATGAGCAAGGTTTGGATAATTAGACACAATCCAAACTACTATTAAACACTAGTTTGGGGAACTATTTCATGCCTCGATCTAATTTGGGCTGGACACAAGGCGGACCTTGCCATGAACATCATCGAGGGCGTCCCGGGCAGCTCAATCCTGTGAACCTTCATGAAGACAACCTTGTGGCCTTGCCAGCGATAAACTTGTTTGTGGAGGCATGCCCGTCATCTTCTGCGTAAGCTTGAAAAACATATGCCTCACAAGCGAAGGGTAGCTTTGAACTTCTTGTGCCTTTACCCCGGACAACACGCCGACAACGGTGAGGCTGGAATACAACTCTTCATTGGTATAACCATAAATGGCTTCCGGATCCAACAGCCTAAGAACTCTGTTTTCCCGGTTATATTCAGGTCTCCGCCTCATAGCAGTGACATGTACCCACAAATCCTTATGCGCCAGGCTCTAATTGAAAAAAACAAATTCTGAATTACTTTTGATTATAAAAACACAAGTTATTTAAACCACTATGTATAGCATCCAAGCTAATAAAATTTTGCATTATTAATCACCCATACTTAGATGAAAAACCACAATCGAGATCGGCGAAGGAAATCACCTTGGGAGCTCGGTAGGGGGACATCCTCGAAGGAAAACTGCTCCTGCTGGTGCCACGAAATTGTAACCTCAAGCAGGCGTTGACCATCTCGGTAGTGGCCGTGGCGTATCCGGGTCCTTCGGTGGTTGCCTCCATCTTCTTGGAGCTCTCTTCTGTGGGGATCAGCCTCCGCTTGCTCCAAATGGCGGATCTTTGCCGGTTCTCCTTGGTCCATCATGAAGCCAGCGAATACTAGGAGACCCGAAAGGAAAAACAATGCAATGACAATGAAACAAAAAAAGTGAGGATCGGTTCTTGCTTTGCAAAAGTTCTTTTTTCTCGAACAAAATATACCAACATCACGGATCCGCTTACCTTCCCTTCGTTGGGAGAGAAGAACATTGGCGAATCACAGTGTTGCCTTTCTTGAAGGCGGTGAGGAGAAGGGATTCAGCAAAGAGTGAAATGATGGTTGCCGTCCGTCAAACTTAGGCTGCGGGGAGGTGGGGTTTTGTATCGACGACCGTTCTTGCCACCTATGACCGGGGTGACTCTCCTTTGCATCTTGCCTTCTAATTTGGTGGATGGCATTTGGGCCCCGTGCTGCATGGCCCCATGTCGGTGAACAAAAGTATTGGCATTCGTGGGGAGCGTTTCAATGACCTAGGAGGAGCGAACGGTAGAGTGTCTCCTTGCTAGTAGTAATTGTTTTTACGGGTAGGTAGGTGTCTCCACTGTACTAGTAGTAATTGTTTCTCTGGGCCCAAGACAAAACAGCCCATCCACACTAGTAAATAGTAAAATCAATTCAAAAGCCCATATATTTCTTGAATGGAGGCTACCCACACCCACCCCCCAAAAAAACCGGGTGCTCTTCTTCCTCCTGCTCCCACCCACCTGTCACCCGCTCCACTCGTACCCCAAATTCCTCACCTCACTCCTCTAAAACCCAGCTCCCCTTCTTCCTCCTCCTCAAAACCCCACTCCCTTCTTCTTTCCTTTTTCCTAACAAACTCGTCATTGTTTTCTGCCTCAAATCCGGGTGGCCTTGCGCCCTCGAGAAAATGGGTGGTGACCCAGGCCAAGAAGATGAGGCTCCCTTGTGGCGGGCATTGTGATCCCGCCCTTGGCCAGGGGGAAGGCCGACCCCCCAACGGATCAGGAACCGTAGAATCTCGGGTGGACCGCCAATCTCCGGACGCCATCCTTGGGGAGATCATTCCTTCTCCCCACCAAGGTTGCTGCCTTTTAAGTCCTCTCAATTCGGTGGCGCCCTCTATGGGCCGTGCCCTTAATCTCGTGTCAGCTATCTCTCTTCAATGATTTTGAAATCCCAGGCCATCATCTCCTCCCACGAGGCTCCGTTCAAAGCCTCTGCATCCCGTCATGCTACACGAGCAAGCATACCATGCCTGCAGGTGGGCCTTTGGTGAAATCCCCAATTCCGAACTACAGCTGCTTGAGTTCTACTATTCCCAAAATCACATACCACATACCAAGCATATGAACTTGTGCCCTCGGCACATGTCCATCTCGCGGTTTTCCTCCTCTCTCCACACGCCACCTTTGCGTTGTGCTACCCGGACAATCTTACTAAACCTTGACTCCCATTTCTCGAAACTTTCACTTGTGCGGGTTCTATATCGGAGGCCTCATTGCACAACATCATCCCTCCAGTTGCCCTGTTGGAGTGCTTGGTGCTTGTTTTCACGATTAGAATCGGTTGTCTCCAAATAAAGTCGCCTAACCTTGTAAGTTGGAATTTCTTTTGACGGAAGGCAGCTCATCATCCAAGATGCCCCTTCACTTCAAAGGTTGATCCTTGATTCTAGTTATTCACCGTTGCAAATAACCGTCCCTCTGCGCCTAACTGGAGACCTTGGGTGTAATACATGATCTCTTGCTCATTTCAATATGGTGTTTGGCTCCACAGTTCTTGGGTACTTTTATATTATCATACACTTTTAATCTTTACATTTTGTACTAATATTATGTTCTATGCTCAATGAAGAGTTTCTCCATGGATGGCCTATCAATGGTCTGGATTTGTCAAGATCTTATATATCCAAATGAATAGTTTTGATCTGAACAAGATTATTGGCTTCTGCAATGCTTTCCATTGGAGAAGTTGTATATAAAGGTGATAATTTCACGCACATTGGAAGCCCCATATAGTGTACTAAGAATTAAGTTCATTTTGCTCTTTCGACACTCTTCTTTTAGACCTTAACTTTTTTTCAATCTTCATGTCTATTTAGGCAACGGGGCGGGGTGAAAGTTATAACCAATTGGATTAAAAGCATCGGGATTTTCTCACTTCTCATGAGATTCGATTGAAGACAATAACGCTAGAACGATATGTTAGCCAATGCAAACACAAGATTTGTCACATTCTTCTGCTTTGAATGCGAGGTTACTATTGTCCATCGAGGCTTAAGTTTATCAATGACATGGTTTTGGCGGATGGGTATGTCGAAGAGCAAAAAAGGAGTTTGGTGGGCAAAAGCTTACGAGCGTGCGGGCTTCTATTTACAACATATTGTGGTCATAATCCGTAAATTTTCGACCGGGATGTTCATTCTATGGACTGACGATCCATTTTTTGATTTGAAAATCTTTGGAGTTAGATGTTGTTCCCTTTTCAACGGGTTTTTGTAAACCCGATGAACAATTAACCCTCGTGCTTTTTAATTTGTAAATGGGTTAGATGTTCTCCCTTTTCAACTCGGCGGATGTATATTTTCTTTGAAACAAGGCAAATGGCTTGCCATTCTTTAATTTAGAGGAAATATTGTAAAAATCCCAACCAAGGGAAATAACATCCCTCGCTTGTTATCACTTTGCATTCGAAAGCCAAGGATTAGCCCCACCGCACCCACAAACTTATTTCAACTAGCACATCAAATGGGCTGTAAATTTTCATGAAAGGCCATGACCGTGACAATTTGGATTCACATTTGGGACCCTGAAAATAGCCTATCCGGTGGTGTCGACTTACTAGCGGCAACAACGATTCGCCACCGGTTGGATTGACATCCAACATCCGGATCTTCTATCTCTTGTCTTCTTCTTCCCCCCGGGAAACCAAACCCCCGCGGTTGCCCGCCTCCCATGGTCGCCCCCGCCCCCTGCGACCCTCCAGGGCCGCCTCCTCATTCCCCCCGCGTTATTCTCCGGCGTCCTTCGCACCACGCCCAAACCAACCCTCGTATCCCCTCCGCTGACCGGCATCTTCCATGGCTCGTTTGTTCGCCAGGCCTCCCGCCTCCGCCTTGCCCTTGGTTCCTCGCCGGGGTCCCGCCTCTTCGGTCAGCGCAACAACCGGAGGAACAAGGAGATGATTTGCGTGGAGAGGATGATAAGGGACCCAAGCCATGGCGAGCAAGCGGCCTCTTATACAAGCCCAAAAATATGGTTCCTCCTAATGGTTGGACATCGGGCTCACGCCATTGTCAACGATAATAACGAGAGAATTAACTCCGGTGACACGGGGACCCAAAGTCGCGGTTTTTTTGAGGAACAAGCGGTTGTTATTTATACTAGTTTTAGCGGATCAGGGTAACAACGGGGCTAGGGTGGCCCGCTAGCAGGTTTTATTTATGTTTCCACATCATGAGCCCAGTTGTGTTTTTCTTTTCGAAAATGGCTAGCCAGTTTTTTTTTTGAAATACCCAAACAAGGCCTACTTGTTTATCGGCCCTTTTGGCTGCAAATCTTTCAAGCGAGGAGAGTTTCATTCGGTTTGCCCGAAATGGGGTACATTTTTAAAACACATCAAACCGAATTAGTTTCAATTTTTTTTCATTACAAGATCTTAAATTCCATTGATTTTTATCGTGGACAATTATTTGGATTTTATATTTATATAAATTATTTTCAAATAGTTTGTGTGAATCATATTTTGGATTAAAAAAGTTGACGCTAAATATGCAAAATTTAGATACTTTTTAACCTGGCCACAATATGGGGTGTAATGCTAACAAAAGAAGATGGGCTCCAAAAAATTTTAGAATTAGCAAATGGGTGTAATTATTAGAAATAATGGCGATGGGTTTGTATCTATTTTTAAGTTTGAGGCTGACTTTGGCCTACTACAGGTTGGCGTATGCCATAAAAAAGGTTGGCCGCAAGCCTGTCAACTTAGTCAACACCGAGAGGTTTGTTGGATGTCCATCCAACGGCGTCGTTTCTTCAATCCCTTCATGCTCCAACCCTCAAACAAGGCCCGGACTGCTGCCCTCCTCCGCCGGCTATCTGCCGACCCCGCCCCGATCCATGTGGCCTAGCCATCCCTCCTCACCCCACATGTTGTTATTCTCCATGGGGGCAACCCAAACCCTCGGCCTACCCTCCCTGGGAAACAACTGCAGTTTCCCGCTGGTCGCCCTTCCTAGGCCTCGGTCTCACGCCCTTGCTCCTGCGGCCTGGTCCGTGGTCAATGACACATCCCCAAGGGGATTTCGTGGAGAGGTGACAATGGGTCCAGGGGGGCCGAAATGCCTCCTTATTACGGCAAAATAATGATTCCTCCACCCGGCTAGGGACCCCGGAAGGGCCTTGTATTTCAAAACGTTTCCCCCGGGGGTCGGACCCACCCTATATCTTGCCGAGGAAGTGCCCCTTATTCGCCAAAAAGAATAACCCCCTAGCTGGGACCCACCAATTTTGGGCTGACTTTGGGCCTACTAAGTTGGAGGGCGGAGGGCTTTTCGGGTTGTGGCGGATCTCGGTGGGGGTCCCGAACGTGCCTGGCGGATTAACAGGAGACAAGGGACCGATTTTTACCCGGTTGGGCCCCTCTGGAGGAATACCCTACCGTTGATTAATATTGATGATATGGGTAGTACAAGGTAGATCTAACCCAGATGTAGAGGCTAAACCCTAGAAGCTAGCCTATGGTATGATTGTTGTATATTGTATATATGTTTCTACCCCGGTTTTAAAATGCACCCGAGGCCTAGGATAACAAGAGTCCCAGCCGAATCGCCCGGTGGGGGAGGATCCTGCTTGATCACCAAGTCTTGTGGAATCTTCCTTGTATGTGGCCTGGGGGGCCCCTTGGTATCGCCTGGGGTCCTGGCCCAACAACCCATTGGGGAGACGGGTGAGTACCCCCAGTCCCGGACCGTCGAGCCCCAACCGGTCTTCGT
>JAHIAM010008802.1:0-13199 GCA_021605205.1 Aegilops longissima
TCAACATTGGGAGCTCTATGATGATGCATTACCGAGTGGGCAGAATACCTCTCCGTCATCGGGTGACAAATCCGATCTCGATTGTCCAACCCAGCAGACACTTTCGGAGATACCGTAGTGTACCTTTATAGTCACCCGATTCGTTGTGACGTTTGGCACAAAGCACCCTCACGGTATCGGGTTGCACAATCTTGGTCTAAAAATGATACTTGACACTTGGAAAAAGGGCTAAGCGAACTACGATCTTTGAGCTATGCTTAGGATTGGGTCTTGTCCATCACATCATTCTCCTAATGTGGATCCGTTATCAATGACATCCAATGTCCATATCGGAAACCATGACTTCTGTTGATCAACGAGCTAGTCAACTAGAGGCACTAGGGACATGTTGTGGTCTTGTATTCACCCGTGTAACGATTTGGATAAAATTATAGCATGAATAACAGACTATTATCATGAACAAAAAAATAATAATAAATTTTATTATTGCCTCTAGGGCATATTTCCAATTCCCAGCACTAAGTCAATATTCTAGTTACATTGTGATGAATCGAACACCCATAGCGTTCGGTGTTGATCATGTTTTGCTCTAGGGAGAGGTTTAGTCAGGGATCTGCTACATTCGAATGTACTTCTAAATATCTATGTCTCCATCTTGAACATTTTCACGTATGGAGTTGAGCGGCCTTGATGTGCCTAGTCTTCTTGTGCCGGGCTCCTTCCAAGTGCAATAGCTCGGTGTTGTCACGGAAAGTCGATCGGCCCCGCATTGGGTATGACTCCTAGGTGGGGATGAACTCCTTCACCCAATATTGCTTCATCGCTCCTCGGGGCTGCCATTACTCCTTCACATGTAGATCCAACGGCCTTTGCTTGCAACCGTTCAAAATATAACGTATCCGATGCGTGACTTAGAGTCATCGATCGTGTCAAAGCTAACGTCGGCGTAACCCTTCGAAGGCTCTTCTCCCTCCATAACGAAAACATATCCTTAGTCCTTTTGGTCTTTAGGATGTTCTTGACCCTGTCGTTTCCTTGCGGGATTTTTGGTACCTTCCTAAACTTACGGCAAGGTTTACATCAGCGGTACCCATGGCCATAATAGACCTTATGGCTGGGCATGGGATGACACTCATCTCTTCTTTATCTGGTGGTGGGGCATTGGGAGCTCAATCTCACCTTTTCTGACAAGAACCCTTTCTTGGACTGATCCATATTGAACTTCTTCAATATCTTATCAAGGTATGTGCTTTGTGAAAGACCTATGAGGCGTCTCGATCTATCCTATAGATCTTGATGCCTAATATGTAACAACTTCTCCAAGGTCCTTCATTGAAAACACTTATTCAAGTAGGCCTTAATGATGTCCAAAGTTCTATATCATTTCCCATCAAAAGTATGTCATCTACATATAATATGAGAAATGCTCTGAGCTCCCTCACTTTCTTATTAGCAGGCTTCTCCATAATGCATAAACTAAGCCTTTGATCATCTCATCAGCGAATATTTAACTCGAGATGCTTACCAGCCCATAAATGGATCGTTGGAGCTTGCATACCTTATTAGCATTCTGGAATTACAAAACCTTCGCTGCATCATATCAGTTCTTCCTTAAGATGGCCGTTAAGGAATGCGTTTTGGCGTCCATTTGCCATATCTCATAATCATAGTATCGGCAATTGCTAACATGATTGGACGGACTTCGCCGCTACGGGAGAAAAGTCTCATCGTAGTCAATCCTTGAACTCGATAACCCTTAGCGACAAGTCGAGCTATATATGGTAACATTACCATCGCGTCCGTCTTCTTCTTAAAGATCCATTTGTTTTCTATTGTGCCGATCATGGGAAATCTGTCAAAGCCATACTTTGTTTTCATACATGGATCCTATCTCGGATTGCATTGCTTCAAGCCATTTGTTAATCTGGGCCGCCATCGCTTCTTCATAGTTCGAAGGTTCACGTTGTCTAACAACATGATTTCCAAGAAGGGTTGCCTACCACTCGTGCGGAGCGTGTCCTTATGGACCTGAAGTTCGATGGAGCTTGATCCAGTATCTTGATCATCATCATTAACCTCCTCTCTTTTGGTCGGCACGGGAACATCTTCTGAGTTGCGCTACTTACCGTTTCAAGAGGCAATACTTCATCAAGCTCTACTTTCCTCCCTTAATTCTTTGAGAAACTCTTTCTCGAGAAAGGACCCGTTCTTAACAACAAAGATCTTGCCTTGGATCTTAAGTAGAAGGTATCCAATGGTTTCCTTAGGGTATCCTATGAAGGCGCATTTTTGACTTGGTTGAGCTTTTGGTTGAAGTTTCTTGACATAACATGCATCCCCAAACTTTTAGAAACGACATCTTGGGTTTCTTGCCAAACCATAATTCATACGGTGTCGTCTCAGCGGATTTAGGCGGTGCCCTATTTAAAGTGAATGTAGCTGTCTCGGCGTATCCCCAAAATGATAGCGGTAAATCGGTAGAGACATCATAGATCGCACCATATCCAATAAGTGCGATTGACGTTCGGACACACCGTTACGCTGAGGTGTTCGGTGGCATGAGTTGTGAAGCGATTCCACATTTCCTTAAGTGCCACAAATTCGTGACTTAGATATTCTCCCCACGATCGATCGTAGAACATCTTTTCGGTCCACGTTGATTTTCTACCTCATTCTGAAATTCCTTGAACTTTTCAAAGGTCTCGGACTTGTGTTCATCAAGTAGACATACCCATATCTACTAAAGTGATCGGTGAGTGAGAACATACGATATCCTCCATGAGCCTCAACGCTCATTGGACCTTTTTATCGGTATGTGATTTCCAATAAGTTGGTTGCTCCTCCATTGTTCCGGAGAAGCAGGTCTTGGTCATTTGCCCATGAGGCATGGTTACGCATGTGTCAAATGATTCATAATCGAGACTCTAAAGTCCATCAGCATGGAGCTTCTTCATAAACGACACCAATGTGACCAAAGGCGATTGCCACAAGTATGTGGGACTATCGTTATCAACTTTACATCTTTTGGTATTCACACTATGAATATGTGTAACATCACGTTGAGATTCATTAGAATAAACCATTGACCATGAGGGCATGACCATAAACATATCTCTCATATAAATAGAACAACCATTATTCTGATTTAAATGAGTAGCCATCTCGTAATGCGAGATCCGGATACAATGTTCATGCTCAAAGCTGGTACTAAATAACAATTATTGAGGTTTAAAACTAATCTAGTAGGTAAATGTAGAGTAGCGTGCGTGGCGATCACATCGACCTTGGAACCATTCGGCGCATCGTCACCTCGTCGCCCGCGCCGATCTCCGCATTCGCAGCTCTGCTTTGAGTTACAATTGCAAACGCATATGGTATCAAATACCAGGAGCTACTCTGACACTGGTAAGGTACACATCAATTACATGTATATCAAATATACCTTTGGTTTTGCGGCCTTCTTGTCCGCTAAGTACTTGGGGTTCCGCTTCATTGACCACTTCCTTGCAATAAAAGCACTCAGTCTAGGGCTTGGGTCCATTGTTTGACTTCTTCGATGGCGGCTTGCAGGCGTATAACTCCTTGCCGTCCTTCTTGAAGTTCTTCTTACCCTTGCCTTTCTTGAACTTAGTGGTTTTATTCACCATCAACTTGATGTTCCTTTTTGTCTCTACCTCCGTGATTTCACATTGAATATACCTCGAGAATGGTCTTTCCATCCCTGCATATTGAAGTTCATCACAAAGCCTTGTAGCTGGTGGGCGGCCCGAAGGATTCATCAATGACCGCGTCATCCAGGAGATTAACTCCCAGGTGAGTCAGCGGTTGTGCAACCCAGACATCTTGAGTATGTGCTCCTTGTGAACTATTTTCCTCCATCTTACAATGAAGAACTTGTCGGAACTTCATATCTCGACCGGGCATGAGCTTGGAAAACCATTTTCAGCTCTTGAACATCTCATATGCTCCGTGTTGCTCAAGCGCTTTTGGAGCCCGGTTCTAAGCAGTAAGCATGCCGCCTGAGCAGGGAGTAATCATCGCGAGGTGCCAAGCATTCATAACGTCTTGGTTCTCGAGGATTGGGCTTGCTTCTAAGCGGTGCTTCTAGGACATAATCTTTCTTGGTAGCTATGAGGATGATCCTCGGTTCGGACCCGATCCGTATAGTTGCTGCCATCATCTTTCAGCTTGGTTTCTCTAGGAAGCGTTGAAGTTGAGGTAACGTGGGCCATTTGATCTACAAGACATATTGTAAAGATTTTAGACTAAGTTCATGATAATTAAGTTCATCTAATCAAATTATTTAATGAACTCCCACTCAAATTAGACATCCTTTAGTCATCTATAAGTGAAACATGATCCGAGTCAACTAGGTAGTGTCCGATCATCCGTGAGCGGACTAGTCGGCGTCGATGAACATCTCCATGTTGATCGTATCTTATCGACTCATGCTCGACCTTTGGGTCTTTAATGTAGAGGCATGTCTGTACATGCTAGGCATCAAGTCAACCTAAGTGTATTGCGTGTAAAAATCAGCTTACACCCGCTGTATTTGAGCGTTAGGATCTATCACACCGATCATCACGTGGTGCTTGAAACAACGAACCTTATAGCAGTGCACAGTTAGGGACACATTCTGAAATTATTGTGAGGATCATATTATTTACTACAAATGCGTTCTAGTAAACAAGATCGGCATGATAAACATCCATGCAATCAATAAATGACATGATATGGCCAATATCATATAGCTCCTTTGATCCCCATCTTGATGAATATGCATCGCAGCTTGACACCATGATCTCCATCGCCGTGTCTCCATGAAGTTGCTACGCCAACTGTACTTCTACTACTATAGCTAACGGTTTTAGCAATAAAAGTAATGTATTACATGGCGTTGAATCAATGACATAGGTCATACAATAATTGAACAACTCTATGGCTCCTGCGGTGTCATACTCATCGACTTATGCAAGTCGTGATTCTATTACAAGAACATGATCTCTTTATCATATATATGTTCATCATTCTTATGCAACTTTTGGCCATATCAACGAAGGAAATATGCCCTAGAGGCAATAATAAAGTTATTATTTATTTCCTTATATCATGATAAATGTTTATTATTCATGCTAGAATTGTATTAACGAGCATAATACATGTGTGAATATATAGACAAAGCAGTATGTCACTAGTATGCCTCTACTTGACTAGCTTGTTAATCAAAGATGGTTATGTTTCCTAACCATGAACAAGGAGTTGTTATTTGATTAACAAGGTCACATCATTAGTTGAATGATCTGATTGACATGACCCATTCGTTAGCTTAACACTTGATCGTTTAGTATGTTAATGCTTTCTTCATGACCCATACATGTTCCTGTAACTATGAGATTATGCAACTCCGTTTCTGAGGAGAACACTTTGGGTACTACCAAACGTCTGGCGTAAGCTGGGTGATTATAAAGGAGTACTACAGGTGTCTCCAAAGGTACTTGTTGGGTTGGCGTATTTGAGATTAGGTTTTGTCCTCCGATTATGGAGAGAGGTATCTCGAGCCTTCTCGGTGTGCACATCACTTAAGCCTTGCAAGCATTACAACTAATGAGTTAGTTGTGAGATGATATTAAGACGAGTAAAGAGACTTACGTGCGAGATTGAACTAGGTATTGGATCTGCGATCGAATCTCGGGTAAATAACTTATCGATGACAAAGGAACAACGTATGTCGTTATGCGGTTTGACCGATAAAGATCTTCGTAGAATATGTAGGAACCAATATGGGCATCCAGGTTCCGCTATTGGTTATAATGAGAATGGTTCTAGGTCATGTCTACATAGTTCTCGAACCCGTAGGGTCCTTACAACGTTCGATGTGATTCATAATGAGTTTATAAGTATTGATGCACGAAGGTTGTTGGTCCGGATGTGATCACGGACATGGCGAGGAGTCTCGAAATGGTCGAGACATAAAGATTGATATATTGGAAGCCTATGTTTGGACTTGAATGGTTCAGTGAAAGCAGGATATTCTAGGAACAAGGGGTTACGGAACCCCAGAGTATATGGGCCTTCATGGGCCTCAAGGAGAAGGAGAAGGGCCGGCCGGTGGGCTGCGCCCCCCTCCCCTCTCCGGTCGAATAGGACAAGGAGAGGGCGGCGCCCCTTCCTCTTCCCCTCCCAATCCTCTCCAACTAGGAGAGGGAGTCCTACTCCGGTGGGAGTAGGACTCCTCCTTAGTCGCCTCCCCTTGGGCGGCCACCTCCCCTTGTCTCCTTTATATCTGAGGCGGGGCACCCCAGACACACAAGTTGATCTGGATCTTTCCTTAGCAGTGTGCAGTGCTTCCACCATATTCCGCCGTCATATCGTCACGGAGCTTAGGCGAAGCCTGCCGGAGAAGTCATATCGTCGCGGGCTTAGGCGAAGCCCTGCGTCGTGGAGCATCAACATCGTCCACCGCCGTCGTCTTGTGGAACTCATCCCGACACTTTGGATCGAGTCCGGGGATCGTCATCAGTGAGCGATGTGCGAGAACTTCGGAGGTGTCGTTCGGTGCTTGGATCGGTCGGATCGTGAGGCGTCTGACTACATCAACGCGTTGTTATAACGCTTCGCTTTCGGTCTCACAGTGCGTGGGCGGACCTCTCCTCGTTGCTATGCCATCACCATGGTCGTGATCGTAGGAAATTTTTTGAAATTACTCGTTCCTAGCGATGATGCATCGAGCCTGGTTTATGCGTTGATGTCATGTGCAGAGTAGAACACAAGTGAGTTGTGGGCGATACAAGTCATCGCCTGACATGTCATACTTTGGTTGGTATTGTGAGATGACGGCCGGACCGACATTACGCGTCACGCTTCTGGTGGTTTCACGCTCCGAGACTCTTGTTGCTTAAAGGTGCCGTGGTGTCATCTCTCTCACTTTAGTTGAATCGAGTGTAGCTCGCCGGTCCTTGAGAAGGTTAAAGCGGAGTCTATTTGCGAAATATCGTTGTGGTTTTGATGCGTGAGTAGAACGGTTCTTGCTCAGCCCGTAGCAGCCACGTAAAACTTGCAACAACAAAGTGAGAGGCGTCTAACTTGTTTTTGCAGGGCATGTTGTGATGTGATATGGTCAAGGCGTGATGCTATATTTTATTGTATGAGATGATCATGTTTTGTAGGTTATCGGCAATGGCGAAGCCATATGGTTGTCGCTTTATTGTATGAAATGCAGCGCCATGTAATTGCTTTACTTTATCACTAAGGAGTAGCGATATCGTAGAAGCAATAGTTGGCGACAACGATGCTACGATGGAGATCAAGGTGTCGCGCCGGTGGCGATGGTGATCATGGCGGTGGCGATGGAATCACAAGCACAAGATGATGATGACCATATCATATCACTTATATTGATTGCATGTGATGTTTATCCTTTATGCATCTTATCTTGCTTTGTTGTGGTAGCATTATAAGATGATCTCTCACTAAAATTATCAAGAAGTGTTCTCCTGAGTATGCACGTTGCCAAAGTTCGTAGTACCCGGACACCGCGTGATGATCGGTGTGATAAGTTCTCGTCCATCTACAACAGGTGCAAAACAGTTACTGCAGCGGAATACTCGAGTTAAACTTGGCGAGCCTAGCATATAACAGATATGGCCTCGGAACACGGAGACGAAAATTGAGCGTGAATCATATAGTGATATGATCAACATAGTGATGTTCACCATTGAAACTACTCCATCTCCGTGATGATGGGACATGGTTTAGTTGATTTGGATCACGTGATCACTTAGATGACTAGAGAGATGTCTGTCTAAGTGGGAGTTTTTAATATGATTAATTGAACTTAAATTTATCATGAACTTAGTACTGATAGTATTTTGCTTGTCTATGTTTGATGTAGATAGATGGCTCGTCTTTGTTGTTCGTTGAATTTGTCGTTCCTTGAAAGCAAAGTTGAAAGATGATGGTAGCAATTACGGACTGGGTCCGTAACGAGGATTATCCTCATTGCTGCACGAAAAATTACGTCACAGGCTTGCATTGGGTGACAGGCCTGCTGAGATCTTGGCGAGCGAAGTTATGAACATGGCAGTGATGACTACTCTATAGTTCGGTGTGCCATGCTTACGGCTTAGAACCGGGTCTTCAACGGCGTTTTGAGCGTCATGGAGCATATGAGATGTTCGAGAGTTGAAGTTAATATTTCAAGCAAATGCGGATTGAGAGATATGAAGTCTCCAATAAGTTCTATAGCTGCAAGATGGAGGAGAATAGTTCATCGGTGAGCACATACTCAAAATGTGCAGGTATAACAATCACTTAATTCAGCTGGGAGTTAATCTTCCGGATGATAGTGTCATTGATGAAATTCTCCAATCACTGCCACAAGCTACAAGAGCTTCGTGATGAACTATAATATGCAAGGGATGACTAAGACAATTCACGAGCTCTTGGCGATGCTAGCGGTAGAAATCAAGAAAGAGCATCAAGTGTTGATGGTCAACAAGACCACTAGTTTCAAGAAAAAAGGCAAAGGGAAGAAGAAGGAAACTTCAAAAGAACAGCAAGAAAGTTGCTGATCAAGAAAAGAAACCCAAGTCGGACCTAAGCTGGCCGAGTGTTTTCTTGCAAGCGAGACGGACAGGCGGAACTGCCCCAAGTATTTGGCGGATAAAAGGATGGCAAGGTGAACAAAGGTATATGTGATATACATGTTATTGATGTGTACCTTACTAGAGCTCGTAGTAGCACAGGGTATTTGATCTGGTTACATTGCTAATATTTGCAACTCGAAGCAGGGACTCTGGAATAAACGAGCCTTGGCAAAGGGCGAGGTGACGATCTTGGCGTGGGAAATGGTTCCAAAGTCAATGTGATCGCGATTGACCGCTACCTCTACATCTACCTTGAGTTAGTTTTAGACCTAAATAATTGTTATTTGGTGCCGTTGAGCATGAACATTATATCTGGATCTTGTTTAATCTGAGGCGGTTATTCATTTAAATCGAGAGAATAATGGTTGTTCTATTTATATGAGTAATATCTTTTATGGTCATGCACCCTTGAAGAATGGTCTATTCTTGTTGAATCTCGACGATAGTGATACACATATTCATAATGTTGAAGCCAAAAGATCAGAGTTGATAATGATAGTGCAACTTATTTGTGGCACTGCCGTTTAGGTCATATCGGTGTAAAGCATGAAGAAACTCCATCTTGATGGGCTTCGGAATCACTTGATTATGAATCACTTGGTACTTGCGAACCGTGCCTCATGGGCAAGATGACCAAGCATGGTTCTCCGAACTATGGGCGAGCAACTGATTTGTTGGAAATCATACATCTGATGTTTGTGGTCCAATGAATGTTGAGGCCTTGGCGGGTATCGTTATTTTCTCACCTTCACGAGATGATTTAAGCAGATATGGGTATATCTACTTAATGAAACACAAATCTGAAACATTTGAAAAGTTCAAAGAATTTGGTGAAGTGGAAAATCATCGTAACAAGAAAATAAAGTTTCTGATCTGATCGTGGAGAATATTTGAGTTACAGTTTGGTTTACATTTGAAACAATGTGGAATAGTTTATAACTCCACGCCACCGGAACACCACAGAGAAATGGTGTGTCGAGCGCATCGTGTCGTACTTTACTAGATATGGTGCGATCTATGATGTCTATTTCCGATTTACGCTATCGTTTGGGGTTATGCTTTAGGCGGCGCATTCACGTTGAATAGGACACCGTCAAAATCCGTTGAGGCGACGCCTTATGAACTGTGGTTTGGCAAGAAACCAAAGTTGTCGTTTCTTAAAGTTTGGGCTGCGATGCTTATGTAAAAACTTCAACCAGATAAGCTCGAACCCAAATCGGAAAAATGTGTCTTCATAGGATACCCAAAGGAGACTGTTGGGTACACCTTCTATCACAGATCTGAAGGCAAGATTTTACGTTGCTAAATTCGGATCCTTTCTAGAAGAGTTTCTCTCGAAAGAAGTGAGTGGGAGGAAAGTAGAACTTGATGAGATAACTGTATCTGCTCCCTTATTGGAAAGTAGTTCATCACAAGAAATGGTTCTGTGACAACTACACCAATTAGTGAAAACTAATGATGATGATCATGAAGCTTGGATCAAGTTACTCTTGAACCTCGTAGGTCAACAGTAAAATCGCACCGGTGATGCGGTAATCTTATTCGGAAGTCATGTTACTTGACCATGGCGAACCTACAAACTATGAAGAAGCGATGGTGAGCCCAGATTCCATAAAATGGCTGGAAGCCATGAAATCTGAGATGGGATCCATGTATGAGAACAAAGTATGGACTTTGGTTGACTTGCGATGATCGGCAAGCCATTGAAAATAAATGGATCTTTAAGAAGAAAGTGGCGCCGATGGTAATGTAACTGTCTACAAAGCTCGACTTGTTGCAAAAGGTTTTCGACAAGTTCAAGGGTTGACTACGATGAGACTTTCTCACCCGTGGCGATGCTTAATCTGTCCGAATCATGTTAGCAATTGCGCATTTTATGATTATGAAATTTGGCAAATGGATGTAAAAACGCATTCTTGAATGGATTTCTAGAAGAAGAGTTGTATATGATGCAACAGAAGGTTTTGTCGATCCAAAGGTGCTAACAAAGTGTGCAAGCTCAACGATCAATTTATGATGCGGTGCAAGCCTCTGGAGTTGGAATAAGCGCTTTGATAGTGTGATCAAAGCATATGGGTTTATCAGACTTTGGAGAAGCTTGTATTTACAAGAAAGTGAGTGGGAGCTCTGGCATTTCTAATATTATATGTGACGACATATTATTGATTGGAAATGATATAGAATTTCTGGATAGCATAAAGGATACTTGAATAAAAGTTTTTCAATGAAAGACCTCGGTGAAGCTGCTTACATATTGGGCATCAAGATCTATAGAGATAGATCAAGGCAGCAATTGGACTTTCACAGCACATACCTTGATAAAGTTTTGAAAAAGTTCAAAATGGATCAGGCGAAAGGTTTTTTGTATTACAAGGTGTAAGATTGAGTCGGACTCAATGCCCGACCACAATGAGAAGATAGAGAAAATGAAAGATGTTCCTATGCTTCACCATAGGCTCTATCATGTATGCAATCTGTGTACGGACACTGCGTATGCTTAGCTGTAAGCTTGGCAGGAAGGTACCAAAGTAATCGAGGTGGATCACTGGACAGCGGTCAAGAACATCTGAAATACGAAAGGACTAAGGATATGTTTCTAGTATATGGAGGTGACAAAGAGCTAGTCGTAAATGGTTACGTCGATGCAAGCTTTGACACGATCCGGACGATTCTAAATGCAAACCGGATCGTGTTTTTATTAGCGGTGGAGCTGTCGGTTGGTGCAGTTCTAAACAAAGCGTCGTGGCGGGATCTACATGTGAGCGGAGTACATAGCTGCTTGGGAAGCGAATGAAGATGCGGATGAAAGAGTTCATTTCGATCTAGGTGTCATACCTAGTGCATCGGGACCGATGAAGATCTTACGTGACAATCTTGGTGCAATTGCCTTGGCAAAGAATCCAGATTTCACAAGAAGGACCAAGCACATCAAGAGCGCTTCAATTCCATTGGGACCAAGTCCAAGTGGGAGACATAGAGATTTGCAAAATACATACGGATCTGAATGCGGACCGTTGACTAAGCCTCTTCCAGAGCAAAACATGATCAGCACCAAGACTCCATGGGTGTAAGGATCATTACTTTGTAATCTAGATTATTGACTCTAGTGCAAGTGGGAGGCTGAAGGAAATATGCCCTAGAGCAATAATAAAGTTATTATTTATTTCCTTATATCATGATAAATGTTTATTATTCATGCTAGAATTGTATTAACGGAAACATAATACATGTGTGAATATATAGACAAAGCGATGTCACTAGTATGCCTCTACTTGACTAGCTTGTTAATCAAAGATGGTTATGTTTCCTAACCATGAACAAGGAGTTGTTATTTGATTAACAAGGTCACATCATTAGTTGAATGATCGATTGACATGACCCATTCCGTTAGCTTAACACTTGATCGTTTAGTATGTTAATGCTTTCTTCATGACCCATACATGTTCCTTAACTATGAGATTATGCAACTCCGTTTACGGAGGAACACTTTGGTACTACCAAGCGTCAGCAATTTGGGTGATTATAAAGAGTACTAGAGTGTCTCCAAAGGTACTTGTTGGGTTGGCGTATTTGAGATTAGGTTTTGTCACTCCGATTGTGGGAGAGGTATCTCAGGCCTTCTCGGTAATGCACATCACTTAAGCCTTGCAAGCATTACAACTAATGAGTTAGTTGTGAGATGATGTATTACGGAGCGAGTAAAAGACTTACGTAGCGAGATTGAACTAGGTATTGGATACGCGATCGAATCTCGGGTAAATAACATACCGATGACAAAGGAACAACGTATGTCGTTATGCGGTTTGACCGATAAAGATCTTCGTAGAATATGTAGGAACCAATATGGGCATCAGGTTCCGCTATTGGTTATTGACGAGAATGGTTCTAGGTCATGTCTACATAGTTCTCGAACCCGTGAATCCATCGCTTAACGTTCGATGACAGTTCATAATGAGTTTATAAGT
Source organism: Aegilops longissima (assembly GCA_021605205.1). Lineage (NCBI taxonomy): Eukaryota > Viridiplantae > Streptophyta > Magnoliopsida > Poales > Poaceae > Aegilops > Aegilops longissima. The sequence continues at coordinate 12,611 of JAHIAM010008802.1, forward strand.
ATTGATGCACGAAGGTTGTTGAGTCCGGATGTGATCACGGACATGCGAGGAGTCTCGAAATGGTCGAGACATAAAGATTGATATATTGGAAGCCTATGTTTGGACTTGGAATGGTTCAGTGAAAGCAGGATTTCTGGAACAGGGGTTTACGGAACCCCAGAGTATAGGCCTTCATGGGCCTCAAGGGAGAAGGAGAAGGGCGGCCGGTGGGCTGGCGCCCCCTCCCCTTCCAGTCCGAATAGGACAAGGAGAGGCGGCCCTTCCTCTTCCCCTCCCAATCCTACTCCAACTAGGAGAGGGAGTCCTACTCCAGGTGGGAGTGGGACTCCTCCTTAGCGCCTCCCCTTGGGCGGCCACCCCCTTGTCTCCTTTATATCTGGCGGGGCACCCCAATACACACAAGTTGATCTCGGATCTTTCCTTAGCCGTGTCGGTGCCCCTTCCACCATATTCCACTGGTCATATCGTGCGGAGCTTAAGTGAAGCCTGCGCCGGAGAAGTCATATCGTCGCGAGCTTAGCGAACCCTGCGTCGATGGAGCATCAACATCGTCCTGCCGCCCGTCGTCTTGTGGAACTCATCCCGACAC
>JAHIAM010008803.1:0-19255 GCA_021605205.1 Aegilops longissima
AGGTTTGTTAATCGTGGAAATCACTCCGGGACCCCAAAATAGTGAGTTATAGTCCACGAAACAGGGCAGAATCGGCCAAAACTGTGAAAGTTGATGACCGACATGTAAGCGCACCACAGGGATGCGTCACTTGTGGAAATAGCTCTAGGACCCCAAAACAGTGATAAATAGTCCACGAAATGGGCCAGAAAAGGCCAAAACTATGAGTGTTGATGACCGACACGTAAACACGCCTCGGGGTTCGTTAATCGTGGTAATCACTCCAGGACACCAAAACAGTAAGTAATAGTCCACAAAACGGGCCAGAATCGGCCAAAACTGTGAGTAATAGTCGGCGAAGCGGGCGAGAATCGGTAAAACTGTGAGTGTTGATGACCGACTCTTAAAGCGCACCTAGGGCCCGACAACCATGGAAATCGCTTTGGGAACCCAAATCGTGAGTAAGAGTCCACCAAGCGGGCCAGAATTGGCAAAAACTGTGAGTGTAGATGGTGACACGTAAATGCAACGAGGGATCGTCACTTACGGAAATCGCTCTAGGACCCCAAAATAGTGATTAATAGTCGATGAAGCGGGCGAGAATCGGCCAAAACTGTGAGTGTTGATGACCGACTCTTAAAGCGCACCATGAGGCCGACAACCATGGAAATCGCTTTGGCAACCCAAATCGTGAGTAAGAGTCCACCAAGCGGGCCAGAATGGGCAAAAGCTGTGAGTGTAGATGACCGACCGTAGCGCACCCGGGGATCGTCACTTGTGGAAATCGCTCTAGGACCCCAAAATAGTGATTAATAGTCCACGATACGGGCCAGAATCGGACAAAACTGTGACAGTTAATAACCGACACGTAAGCGCACCACAGGGATGCGTCACTTGTGGAAATCGCTCTAGGACCCCAAAACAGTGATTAATTGTCCATGAAATGGGCGAGAATCAGCCAAAAGCTGTGGCGTTGATTACCGACACGTCGCGCCCGGGGGTTCGTTAATCGTGGAAATCATTCGGGATCCCAAAACAGTGAGTAATAGTCCACGAATCGGGTTAGAGTTGGCCAAAACTGCGAGTGTTGACAGCGAACACATAAGCGCACCCGGGGTTGGTTAATCGTGGAAATCACTCCTGGACCCCAAAACAGTGAGTAATAGTCCACGAAGCGGGTTAGAATTGGCCAAAACTTGAGTGCTGAAAGCGGACATAAGCGCACCCGAGGATGCGTCAATTGTGGAAATCGTTCTAGGACCCCGAAACAATGAGTAATAGTCCATTAAGCGGGCCATAATCGGCAAAAGCTGTGAGAGTTGATGACCGACACATAAGCGCACCCTGAGGTTTGTTAATCGTGGAAATCACTCCGGGACCCCAAAATAGTGAGTTATAGTCCACGAAACAGGGCAGAATCGGCCAAAACTGTGAAAGTTGATGACCGACATGTAAACGCACCCTGGGGATCGTCACTTGTGGAAATAGCTCTAGGACCCCAAAACAGTGATAAATAGTCCACGAAATGGGCCAGAAAAGGCCAAAACTATGAGTGTTGATGACCGACACGTAAACACGCCTCGGGGTTCGTTAATCGTGGTAATCACTCCAGGACACCAAAACAGTAAGTAATAGTCCACAAAACGGGCCAGAATCGGCCAAAACTGTGAGTAATAGTCGGAAAGCGGGCGAGAATCGGCCAAAACTGTGAGTGTTGATGACCGACTCTTAAGCGCACCTAGGGCCCGACAACCATGGAAATCGCTTTGGGAACCCAAATCGTGAGTAAGAGTCCACCAAGCGGGCAGAATGGGCAAAAACTGTGAGTGTAGATGGTGACACGTAAGCGCAACGAGGGATCGTCATACGGAAATCGCTCTAGGACCCCAAAATAGTGATTAATAGTCGACGAAGCGGGCAGAATCGGCCAAAACTGTGAGTGTTGATGACCGACTCTTAAAGCGCACCATGGGCCCGACAACCATGGAAATCGCTTTGGCAACCCAAATCGTGAGTAAGAGTCCACCAAGCGGGCGAGAATGGGCAAAAGCTGTGAGTGTAGATGACCGACCGTGCGCACCCGGGGATCGTCACTTGTGGAAATCGCTCTAGGACCCCAAAATAGTGATTAATAGTCCACGATCACGGGCCAGAATCGGACAAAACTGTGACGAGTTAATAACCGACACGTAAGCGCACCACAGGGATGCGTCACTTGTGGAAATCGCTCTAGGACCCCAAAACAGTGATTAATTGTCCATGAAATGGGCGAGAATCAGCCAAAAGCTGTGGCGTTGATTACCGACACGTCGCGCACCCGGGGTTAGTTAATCGTGGAAATCATTCCGGGATCCCAAAACAGTGAGTAATAGTCCACGAATCGGGTTAGAGTTGGCCAAAACTGCGAGTGTTGACAACGAACACATAAACGCACCCCGGGGTTGGTTAATCGTGGAAATCACTCCTGGACCCCAAAACAGTGAGTAATAGTCCACAAGCAGGTTAGAATTGGCCAAAACTTGAGTGCTGAAAGCGGACATAAGCGCACCCGAGGATGCGTCAATTGTGGAAATCGTTCTAGGACCCCGAAACAATGAGTAATAGTCCATTAAGCGGGCCATAATCGGCAAAAACTGTGAGAGTTGATGACCGACACATAAACGCACCCTGAGGTTTGTTAATCGTGGAAATCACTCCGGGACCCCAAAATAGTGAGTTATAGTCCACGAAACAGGGCAGAATCGGCCAAAACTGTGAAAGTTGATGACCGACATGTAAGCGCACCACAGGGATGCGTCACTTGTGGAAATAGCTCTAGGACCCCAAAACAGTGATAAATAGTCCACGAAATGGGCCAGAAAAGGCCAAAACTATGAGTGTTGATGACCGACACGTAAACACGCCTCGGGGTTCGTTAATCGTGGTAATCACTCCAGGACACCAAAACAGTAAGTAATAGTCCACAAAACGGGCCAGAATCGGCCAAAAGCTGTGAGTAATAAGTCGTGAAGCGGGCGAGAATCGGCCAAAACTGTGAGTGTTGATGACCGACTCTTAAAGCGCACCTAGGGCCCGACAACCATGGAAATCGCTTTGGGAACCCAAATCGTGAGTAAGAGTCCACCAAATGGGCCAGAATGGGCAAAAGCTGTGAGTGTAGATGGTGACACGTAAGCGCAACGAGGGGATCGTCACTTGTGGAAATCGCTCTAGGACCCCAAAATAGTGATTAATAGTCGACGAAAGCGGGCGAGAATCGGCCAAAACTGTGAGTGTTGATGACCGACTCTTAAGCGCACCATGGGCCCGACAACCATGGAAATCGCTTTGGCAACCCAAATCGTGAGTAAGAGTCCACCAAGCGGGCCAGAATGGGCAAAAACTGTGAGTGTAGATGACCGACACGTAAGCGCACCCGGGGATGCGTCACTTGTGGAAATCGCTCTAGGACCCCAAAATAGTGATTAATAGTCCACGATACGGGCCAGAATCGGACAAAAGCTGTGACGATTAATAACCGACACGTAAGCGCACCACAGGGATCGTCACTTGTGGAAATCGCTCTAGGACCCCAAAACAGTGATTAATTGTCCATGAAATGGGCGAGAATCAGCCAAAACCGTGGCGTTGATTACCGACCGTCGCGCACCCGGGGTTAGTTAATCGTGGAAATCATTCGGGATCCCAAAACAGTGAGTAATAGTCCACGAATCGGGTTAGAGTTGGCCAAAACTGCGAGTGTTGACAACGAACACACGCGCACCCAGGGTTGGTTAATCGTGGAAATCACTCCGGGACCCCAAAACAGTGAGTAATAGTCCACACAAGCGGGTTAGAATTGGCCAAAACTTGAGTGCTGAAAGCGGACATAAGCGCACCCAGAGGATGCGTCAATTGTGGAAATCGTTCTAGGACCCCAAAACAATGAGTAATAGTCCATTAAGCGGGCCATAATCGGCAAAAGCTGTGAGAGTTGATGGCCGACACATAAGCGCACCACGAGGTTTGTTAATCGTGGAAATCACTCCGGGACCCCAAAATAGTGATTAAGAGTCCACGAAACGGGGCAGAATCGGACAAAACCGTGACAGTTGATGACCGACACGTAAACGCACCTTGGGGATCGTCACTTATGGAAATAGCTCTAGGACCCCAAAACAGTGATAAATAGTCCATGTAATGGGCCAGAATCGGCCAAAACTGTGAGCGTTGATTACCGACACGTCGCGCACCCGGGGTTCGTTAATCGTGGAAATCATTCCGGGACCCCAAAACAGTGAGTAATAGTCCACGAATCGGGTTAGAGTTGGCCAATACTGCGAGTGTTGACAACGAACACGTAAACGCACCCCGGGGTTGGTTAATCGTGGAAATCACTCCGGGACCCCAAAACAGTGAGTAATAGTCCATGAAACGGGATAGAATCGGCCAAAACAATGAGAGTTGATGACCGAAACGTAAACACACCCTGGGGTTCATTAATCATGGAAATCACTCCGGGACCCCAAAATAGTGAGTAGTAGTCCACAAAACGGGCCAGAATCGGCCAAAACTGCGAGTGTTGATGACCGACACGTCAAGCGCACCCAGGGTTCGTTCATCGTGGAAATAACTCTCGGACCCCAAAACAGTGAGTAATAGTCCACAAGCGGGCCTGAATTGGCCAAAACTGTGAGTGTTGATGACCGACTAAATAGCGCGCACCCAGGGGTTCGTTCTTCGTAAATCACTCCGGACCCCAAAACAGTGAGTAATAGTCCATGAAAGCGGGCCAAAATCGGCCCAAACTGTGAGTGTTGACGACCGAGGGCGTGCGCACCCGGGGTTAGTTAATCGTGGAAATCACTACGGGACCGAAAAACAGTGAGTAATAGTCCACAAAGCGGGCTAGAATCAGCCAAAACAGTGAGTAATAATCGTGAAGCAGCTAGAATAGACCAAAACTGTGAGTGTTGATAACCGACTCTTAGGCGCACCTTGAAGTTCGAGAACCATGGAAATTTCCTTGCGACCCCAAATCGTGAGTAAGAGTCCATGAAGCGGGCAGAATGGGCCAAAACTATGAGTGTAGATGACCGACACATAAGCGCACCCGGGGATCGTCACTTGTGGAAATCGCTCTAGGACCTCAAAACAGTGATTAATAATCCACGAAATGGGCAGAATCGGCCAAAACTGTGAGTTGATGACCGACATGTAAGCGCACCCGGGGTTCATTAATCGTAGAAATCACCTAGGACCCCAAAACAGTGAGTAATAGTCCACGAAGCGGGTTAGAGTTGGCCAAAACTGCGAGTGTTGAAAGCGGACATAGCGCACCCGAGGATGCGTCAATTGTGGAAATCGCTCTAGGACCCCCAAAACAATGAGTAATAATCCATGAAGCAGGTCATAATCGGCCAAAACTATGAGAGTTGATGACCGACACATAAATGCACCACGAGGTTTGTTAATCGTGGAAATCACTCCGGGAACCCAAAATAGTGAGTTATAGTCCACGAAGCAGGGCAGAATCGGCCAAAAGCTGTGAAAGTTGATGACCGACATGCGTAAGCGCACCACAGGAATCGTTACTTGTGGAAATAGCTCTAGGACCCCAAAACAGTGATAAATAGTCCACGAAATGGGCCAGAATCGGCCAAAACTATGAGTGTTGATGACCGACACGTAAACACGCCTCGGGGTTCGTTAATCATGGAAATCACTCCGGGACACCAAAACAGTAAGTAATAGTCCACAAAACGGGCCAGAATCGGCCAAAACTATGAGTAATAGTCGACGAAACCGGCCAGAATCGGCCAAAACTGTGAGTGTTGATGACAGACTCTTAAGCGCACCTTGGGCTTCGACAACCATGGAAATCGCTTTGGCAACCCAAATACGTGAGTAAGAGTCCATCAAGCGGGCCAGAATGGGCAAAAAGCTGTGAGTGTAGATGACCGACACGTAAGCGCACCCGGGATCGTCACTTGTGGAAATCGCTCTAGGACCCCAAAATAGTGATTAATAGTCCACGATCGGGCAGAATCGGACAAAACTGTGACGATTAATAACCGACACGTAAGCGCACCACAGGGATCGTCACTTGTGGAAATCGCTCTAGGACCCCAAAACAGTGATTAATTGTCCATGAAATGGGCGAGAATACCCCAAAACTGTGGCGTTGATTACCGACACGTAAGCGCACCCGGGGTTAGTTAATCGTGGAAATCATTCAGGATCCCAAAACAGTGAGTAATAGTCCACGAATCGGGTTAGAGTTGGCCAAAACATTGAGTAATAGTCGTGAAAGCGGGCGAGAATCGGCCAAAACTGTGAGTGTTGATGACAGACTCTTAAAAGCGCACCTTGAGCCCGACAACCATGAAAATCGCTTTGGGAACCCAAATCGTGAGTAAGAGTCCACCAAGCGGGCAGAATGGGCTAAAAGCTGTGAGTATAGATGACCAAACCGTAAGCGCACCCGGGGATGCGTCACTTGTGAAATCGCTCTAGGACCCCAAAATAGTGATTAATAGTCCATGAAGCGGGCCAGAATCGGACAAAACTGTGACAGTTGATGACCGACACGTCGCGCACCACAGGGATCGTCACTTTGGAAATCGTTCTAGGACCCCAAAACAGTGGTTAATAATCCACGAAATGGGCGAGAATCGGCCAAAACTGTGAGAGTTGATGACCGACATATAGCGCACCCGGGGTTCATTAATCGTGGAAATCACCCTAGGACCCCAAAACAGTGAGTAATAGTCCACGAAGCAGGTTAGAGTTGGCCAAAACTGCGAGTGTTGAAAGCGGACATAAGCGCACCACGAGGATGCGTCAATTGTGGAAATCGCTCTAGGACCCCAAAACAATGAGTAATAATCCATGAAGCAGGCCATAATCGGCCAAAACTGTGAGAGTTGATGACCGACACATAAGCGCACCACGAGGTTTGTTGTCGTGGAAATCACTCAGGACCCCAAAATAGTGAGTTATAGTCCACGAAGCAGGCGAGAATCGGACAAAACCGTGACAGTTGATGACCGACACGTAAGCGCACCACAGGGATGCGTCACTTATGGAAATAGCTCTAGGACCCCAAAACAGTGATTAATAGTCCATGAAATGGGCGAGAATCGGCCAAAATTGTGGCGTTGATTACCGACACGTAAGCGCACCCAGGGTTCGTTAATCGTGGAAATCATTCGGGACCCCAAAACAGTGAGTAATAGTCCACGAATTGGGTTAGAGTTGGCCAAAACTGTGAGTGTTGACAACGAACACGTCGCGCACCCGGGGTTGGTTAATCGTGGAAATCACTCCGGGACCCCAAAACAGTGAGTAATAGTCCATGAAACGGGATAGAATCGGCGAAACAATGAGAGTTGAAGACCAAAACGTAAACACACCCTGGGGTTCGTTAATCATGGAAATCACTCCGGGACCCCAAAACAGTGAGTAATAGTCCACAAAACGGGCCAGAATCGGCCAAAACTGTGAGTGTTGATGACCGACCGTCAATGCACCCGGGGTTCGTTCATCGTGGAAATAACTCCGGACCCCAAAACAGTGAGTAATAGTCCATGAAAGCGGGCCTGAATTGGCCAAAACTATGAGTGTTGATGACCGACTAAATAGCGCACCCAGGGTTTCGTTCTTCGTGAAATCACTCCGGACCCCAAAACAGTGAGTAATAGTCCACAAGCGGGCCAGAATCGGCCCAAACTGTGAGTGTTGACGACCGAGGCGTAAGCGCACCCGAGGTTTGTTAATCGTGGTAATCACTCCGGGACCCAAAAGCAGTGAGTAATAGTCCACAAAGCGGGCTAGAATCGGCCAAAACAGTGAGTAATAATCGGAAAGCAGCTAGAATAGACCAAAACTGTGAGTGTTAATAACCGACTCTTAAGCGCACCTTGGGGTTCGAGAACCATGGAAATTTCCTTGGGATCCCAAATCGTGAGTAAGAGTCCACAAGCAGGCAGAATGGGCCAAAACTATGAGTGTAGATGACCGACACATAAGCGCACCCGGGGATGCGTCACTTGTGGAAATCGCTCTAGGACCCCAAAACAGTGATTAATAATCCACGAAATGGGCGAGAATCGGCCAAAACTGTGAGAGTTGATGACCGACCGTCGCGCCCGGGGTTCATTAATCGTGGAAATCACCGGGACCCCAAAACAGTGAGTAATAGTCCACGAAGCGGGTTAGAGTTGGCCAGAACTGCAAGTGTTGAAAGCGGACATAGCGCACCCGAGGATGCGTCAATTGTGGAAATCGCTCTAGGACCCCAAAACAATGAGTAATAGTCCATGAAGCAGGCCATAATCGGCCAAAAGCTGTGAGAGTTGATGACCGACACATAGCGCACCACGAGGTTTGTTAATCGTGGAAATCACTCGGGACCCCAAAATAGTGAGCTATAGTCCATGAAACAGGGCAGAATCGGCCAAAACTGTGAAAGTTGATGACCGACACGTAAACGCACCCTCGGGATCGTCACTTGTGAAAATAGCTCTAGGACCCCAAAACAGTGATAAATAGTCCATGAAATGGGCCAGAATCGGCCAAAACTATGAGTGTTGATGACCGACACGTAAACACGCCTCGGGGTTCGTTAATCATGGAAATCACTCTGGGACACCAAAACAGTAAGTAATAGTCCACAAAACGGGACAGAATCGGCCAAAAGCTGAGTAATAGTCGGCAAGCGGGCGAGAATCGGCCAAAACTGTGAGTGTTGATGACAGACTCTTAAGCGCACCTTGAGCCCGACAACCATGGAAATCGCTTTGGGAACCCAAATCGTGAGTAAGAGTCCACCAAGCGGGCCAGAATGGGCAAAAGCTGTGAGTGTAGATGGCCGACACATAAGCGCACCGGGGATGCGTCACTTGTGGAAATCGCTCTAGGACCCCAAAATAGTGATTAAGAGTCCACAAGCGGGCAGAATCGGACAAAACCGTGACAGTTGATGACCGACACGTAAGCGCACCTTAGGGATCGTCACTTATGGAAATAGCTCTAGGACCCCAAAACAGTGATAAATAGTCCATGTAATGGGCGAGAATCGGCCAAAAGCTGTGGCGTTGATTACCGACCGTAGCGCGCCCGGGGTTCGTTAATCGTGGAAATCATTCAGGACCCCAAAACAGTGAGTAATAGTCCACGAATCGGGTTAGAGTTGGCCAATACTGCGAGTGTTGACAACGAACACGTAAACGCACCCCGGGGTTGGTTAATCGTGGAAATCACTCCTGGACCCCAAAACAGTGAGTAATAGTCCATGAAACGGGATAGAATCGGCCAAAACAATGAGAGTTGATGACCGAAGCGTAAACACGCCCTAGGGTTCGTTAATCATGGAAATCACTCCGGGACCCCAAAACAGTGAGTAGTAGTCCACAAAACGGGCCAGAATCGGCCAAAACTGCGAGTGTTGATGACCGACACGTCAACGCACCCCGGGGTTCGTTCATCGTGGAAATAACTCTCGGACCCCAAAACAGTGAGTAATAGTCCACGAAACGGGCCTGAATTGGCCAAAACTGTGAGTGTTGATGACCGACTAAATAAGCGCACCAGGGGTTCGTTCTTCGTAAATCACTCCGGACCCCAAAACAGTGAGTAATAGTCCATGAAGCGGGCCAAAATCGGCCCAAACTGTGAGTGTTGACGACCGAGGCGTCGCGCACCCGGGGTTAGTTAATTGTGGAAGTCACTCGGGACCCGAAACAGTGAGTAATAGTCCACAAAGCGGGCTAGAATCAGCCAAAACAGTGAGTAATAATCGGTGAAAGCAGCTAGAATAGACCAAAACTGTGAGTGTTGATAACCAACTCTTAAGCGCACCTTGAAGTTCGAGAACCATGGATATTTCCTTGCGACCCCAAATCGTGAGTAAGAGTCCATGAAGCGGGCAAGAATGGGCCAAAACTATGAGTGTAGATGACCGACACATAAGCACCCGGGGATGCGTCACTTGTGGAAATCGCTATAGGACCTCAAAACAGTGATTAATAATCCACGAAATGGGCGAGAATCGGCCAAAACTGTGAGAGTTGATGACCGACAAATAAGCGCACCCAGGGTTCATTAATCATGGAAATCACCGGGACCCCAAAACAGTGAGTAATAGTCCACGAAGCGGGTTAGAGTTGGCCAAAACTGCGAGTGTTGAAAATGGACATAGCGCACCCGAGGATGCGTCAATTGTGGAAATCGCTCTAGGACCCCCAAAACAATGAGTAATAGTCCATGAAGCAGGTCATAATCGGCCAAAACTATGAGAGTTGATGACCGACACATAAATGCACCACGAGGTTTGTTAATCGTGGAAATCACTCCGGGAACCCAAAATAGTGAGTTATAGTCCACGAAACAGGGCAGAATCGGCCAAAACTGTGAAAGTTGATGACCGACACGTAAACACACCCTGGGAATCGTTACTTGTGGAAATAGCTCTAGGACCCCAAAACAATGATAAATAGTCCACGAAATGGGCCAGAATCGGCCAAAACTATGAGTGTTGATGACCGACACGTAAACACGCCTCGGGGTTCGTTAATCATGGAAATCACTCCGGGACACCAAAACAGTAAGTAATAGTCCACAAAACGGGCCAGAATCGGCCAAAACTGTGAGTAATAGTCGACGAAACCGGCCAGAATCGGCCAAAACTGTGAGTGTTGATGACAGACTCTTAAAGCGCACCTTGAGCCCGACAACCATGGAAATCGCTTTGGCAACCCAAATCGTGAGTAAGAGTCCATCAAGCGGGCGAGAATGGGCAAAAAGCTGTGAGTGTAGATGACCGACCGTCGCGCACCCGGGGATGCGTCACTTGTGGAAATCGCTCTAGGACCCCAAAATAGTGATTAATAGTCCACGATCACGGGCCAGAATCGGACAAAACTGTGACAGTTAATAACCGACCGTAAGCGCAACACAGGGATGCGTCACTTGTGGAAATCGCTCTAGGACCCCAAAACAGTGATTAATTGTCCATGAAATGGGCAGAATTAGCCAAAACTGTGGCGTTGATTACCGACACGTAAGCGCACCCGGGGTTCGTTAATCGTGGAAATCATTCAGGATCCCAAAACAGTGAGTAATAGTCCACGAATCGGGTTAGAGTTGGCCAAAACTGCGAGTGTTGACAACGAACACATAAGCGCACCAGGGGTTGTAATCGTGGAAATCACTCGGGACCCCAAAACAGTGAGTAATAGTCCACGAAGCGTGTTAGAATTGGCCAAAACTGCGAGTGCTGAAAGCGGACATAAGCGCACCCGAGGATGCGTCAATTGTGGAAATCGTTCTAGGACCCCAAAACAATGAGTAATAGTCCATTAAGCAGGCCATAATCGGCAAAAACTGTGAGAGTTGATGACCGACACATAAGCGCACCACGAGGTTTGTTAATCGTGGAAATCACTCCGGGACCCCAAAATAGTGAGTTATAGTCCACGAAACAGGGCAGAATCGGCCAAAACTGTGAAAGTTGATGACCGACATAGCGCACCACAGGGATGCGTCACTTGTGGAAATAGCTCTAGGACCCCAAAACAGTGATAAATAGTCCACGAAATGGGCGAGAAAAGGCCAAAACTATGAGTGTTGATGACCGACACGTAAACACGCCTCGGGGTTAGTTAATCGTGGTAATCACTCCAGGACACCAAAACAGTAAGTAATAGTCCACAAAGCGGGCAGAATCGGCCAAAAGCTGTGAGTAATAGTCGTGAAGCGGGCGAGAATCGGCCAAAACTGTGAGTGTTGATGACCGACTCTTAAGCGCACCTAGGGCCCGACAACCATGGAAATCGCTTTGGGAACCCAAATCGTGAGTAAGAGTCCACCAAGCGGGCAGAATGGGCAAAAACTGTGAGTGTAGATGGTGACACGTAGCGCACCCGGGGATCGTCACTTGTGGAAATCGCTCTAGGACCCCAAAATAGTGATTAATAGTCGTGAAGCGGGCCAGAATCGGCCAAAACTGTGAGTGTTGACGACCGACTCTTAAGCGCACCATGGGCCGACAACCATGGAAATCGCTTTGGCAACCCAAATCGTGAGTAAGAGTCCACCAAGCGGGCAGAATGGGCAAAACTGTGAGTGTAGATGACCGACCGTAAGCGCACCCGGGGATCGTCACTTGTGGAAATCGCTCTAGGACCCCAAAATAGTGATTAATAGTCCACGATCGGGCCAGAATCGGACAAAACTGTGAGTTAATAACCGACACGTAAGCGCACCACAGGGATGCGTCACTTGTGGAAATCGCTCTAGGACCCCAAAACAGTGATTAATTGTCCATGAAATGGGCGAGAATCAGCCAAAAGCTGTGGCGTTGATTACCGACCGTAAGCGCACCCGGGGTTCGTTAATCGTGGAAATCATTCGGGATCCCAAAACAGTGAGTAATAGTCCACGAATCGGGTTAGAGTTGGCCAAAACTGCGAGTGTTGACAACGAACACATCGCGCACCCGGGGTTGGTTAATCGTGGAAATCACTCGGGACCCCAAAACAGTGAGTAATAGTCCACAAGCGGGTTAGAATTGGCCAAAACTTGAGTGCTGGCGGACATAAGCGCACCGAGGATGCGTCAATTGTGGAAATCGTTCTAGGACCCCCAAAACAATGAGTAATAGTCCATTAAGCGGGCCATAATCGGCAAAAACTGTGAGAGTTGATGACCGACACATAAACGCACCCAGAGGTTTGTTAATCGTGGAAATCACTCCGGGACCCCAAAATAGTGATTAAGAGTCCACGAAACGGGGCAGAATCGGACAAAACCGTGACAGTTGATGACCGACACGTAAGCGCACCTTAGGGATCGTCACTTATGGAAATAGCTCTAGGACCCCAAAACAGTGATAAATAGTCCATGTAATGGGCGAATAAAGCCAAAAGCTGTGGCGTTGATTACCGACACGTAAGCGCGCCCGGGGTTAGTTAATCGTGAAATCATTCGGGACCCCAAAACAGTGAGTAATAGTCCACGAATCGGGTTAGAGTTGGCCAATACTGCGAGTGTTGACAACGAACACGTAAGCGCACCCGGGGTTGGTTAATCGTGGAAATCACTCAGGACCCCAAAACAGTGAGTAATAGTCCATGAAGCAGGATAGAATCGGCCAAAACAATGAGAGTTGATGACGAAGCGTAAACACACCCTGGGGTTCGTTAATCATGAAATCACTCCGGGACCCCAAAATAGTGAGTAGTAGTCCACAAAGCGGGCAGAATCGGCCAAAACTGCAGTGTTGATGACCGACCGTCAACGCACCCGGGGTTCGTTCATCGTGGAAATAACTCTCGGACCCCAAAACAGTGAGTAATAGTCCACGAAAGCGGGCCTGAATTGGCCAAAACTGTGAGTGTTGATGACCGACTAAATAGCGCACCCAGGGGTTCGTTCTTCGTAAATCACTCCGGACCCCAAAACAGTGAGTAATAGTCCATGAAGCGGGCCAAAATCGGCCCAAACTGTGAGTGTTGACGGCCGAGGCGTCGCGCACCCGGGGTTAGTTAATCGTGGAAGTCACTCGGGACCGAAAACAGTGAGTAATAGTCCACAAAGCGGGCTAGAATCAGCCAAAACAGTGAGTAATAATCGTGAAGCAGCTAGAATAGACCAAAACTGTGAGTGTTGATAACCGACTCTTAAGCGCACCTTGAAGTTCGAGAACCATGGAAATTTCCTTGCGACCCCAAATCGTGAGTAAGAGTCCATGAAGCGGGCAGAATGGGCCAAAACTATGAGTGTAGATGACCGACACATAAGCGCACCGGGGATGCGTCACTTGTGGAAATCGCTCTAGGACCTCAAAACAGTGATTAATAATCCACGAAATGGGCGAGAATCGGCCAAAACTGTGAGAGTTGATGACCGACACGTAAGCGCACCAGGGTTCATTAATCATGAAATCACCGGGACCCCAAAACAGTGAGTAATAGTCCACGAAGCGGGTTAGAGTTGGCCAAAACTGCGAGTGTTGAAAATGGACATAGCGCACCGAGGATGCGTCAATTGTGGAAATCGCTCTAGGACCCCCAAAACAATGAGTAATAGTCCATGAAACGGGTCATAATCGGCCAAAACTATGAGAGTTGATGACCGACACATAAATGCACCCTGAGGTTTGTTAATCGTGGAAATCACTCCGGGAACCCAAAATAGTGAGTTATAGTCCACGAAGCAGGGCAGAATCGGCAAAAGCTGTGAAAGTTGATGACCGACAACGTAAGCGCACCACAGGAATGCGTTACTTGTGGAAATAGCTCTAGGACCCCAAAACAGTGATAAATAGTCCACGAAATGGGCCAGAATCGGCCAAAACTATGAGTGTTGATGACCGACACGTAAACACGCCTCGGGGTTCGTTAATCATGGAAATCACTCCGGGACACCAAAACAGTAAGTAATAGTCCACAAAACGGGCCAGAATCGGCAAAAACTGTGAGCGTTGATGACCGACTCTTAAGCGCACCATGGGCTTCGACAACCATGGAAATCGCTTTGGCAACCCAAATCGTGAGTAAGAGTCCACAAGCAGGCCAGAATGGGCAAAAACTGTGAGTGTAGATGACCGACACGTCGCGCACCCGAGGATCGTCACTTGTGGAAATCGCTCTAGGACCCCAAAATAGTGATTAATAGTCCATGATACGGGCCAGAATCGGACAAAACTGTGACGAGTTAATAGCCGACCGTAAGCGCACCTTGGGGATCGTCACTTGTGGAAATCGCTCTAGGACCCCAAAACAGTGATTAATTGTCCATGAAATGGGCAGAATCAGCCAAAACTGTGGCGTTGATTACCGACAAATAAGCGTACCCGGGGTTAGTTGTCGTGAAATCATTCGGGATCCCAAAACAGTGAGTAATAGTCCACGAATCGGGTTAGAGTTGGCCAAAACTGCGAGTGTTGACAACGAACACATAAAGCGCACCCAGGGTTGTTAATCGTGGAAATCACTCCGGGACCCCAAAACAGTGAGGAATAGTCCACAAAACGGGTTAGAATTGGCCAAAACTGCGAGTGCTGAAAACGGACACTTAAGCGCACCCCAGGGATCGTCAATTGTGGAAATCGTTCTAGGACCCCCAAAACAATGAGTAATAGTCCATTAAACGGGCAATAATCGGCAAAAACTGTGCGAGTTGATGACCGACACATAAACGCACCCTGAGGTTTGTTAATCGTGGAAATCACTCCGGGACCCCAAAATAGTGAGTTATAGTCCACGAAACAGGGCAGAATCGGCCAAAACTGTGAAAGTTGATAATGTTGGAAATATGCCCTAGAGGCAATAATAAAAGCATTATTATTATATTTCCTTGTTCATGATAATTGTCTTTATTCATGCTATAACTGTATTATCAGGAAATCGTAATACTGCGTGTGAATACATAGACTACAATCGTCCTAGTAAGCCTCTAGTTGACTAGCTCGTTGGTCAACAGATAGTCATGGTTTCGACTATGGACATCAGATGTCATTGACAACGGGATCACGTCATTAGGAGAATGGCGTGATGGACAAGACAATCTAAGCATAGCACAAGATCGTGTAGTTCGTTTTGCTAGAGCTTTTCCAATGTCAAGTATCTCTTCCTTAGACCATGAGATCGTGCAATTCCGGATACCGTAGGAGTGCTTTGGGTGTATCAAGCGTCTGGCGTAACTGGGTGACTATAAAGGTGCACTACAGGTATCTCGAAAGTGACCATTGGGTTGACACGGATCGAGGCTGGGATTTGTCACTCCGTGTATGCGGAGAGGTATCCACTGGGCCCTTTCGGTAATGCATCATCATAATGAGCTCAAAGTGACCAAGTGTGCAGTCGCGGGATCATGCATTCTTGATGCGAGTAAAGTGACTTGCGATGCTTGAGACTAACGAGGTATTGGGATACCGACGATCGAGTCTAGGGCAAGTAACATACCGTCGACAAAGGGAATAGAATCGGGGTTGCTTGAACCCTTGACATCGTGGTTCATCCGATGACAACATCGAGGAGCATGTAAGGACCAACATGGGTATCAGATCCGCTGTTGGTTATAGACTTGAGGTAGTCTCGGTCATATCGCATGTCTCCCGAACCGTAGGGTCTACACATAAGGTTCGGTGGCGCTAGGGTTAATAGGAAGACAAGTATGTGATTACGAATGTTGTTGAGTCCGGATGAGATCCGGACGTCACGAGGAGTTCGGAATGGTCGGAGGTAAAGATTTATATATGGAAAGTGGTTAAGCGGACTCGGGAAGTTTGGTGGTATCTAGGTAAAATGCAGGGGCCCAGGGAGGTTCGGAGGTCCACGGGAGGGCCACCTCTCGGGGGGCCACATGGGCTAAGTGGGAGGGAACCAGCCCCTGGTGGGCTGGGTGCGCCTCCACCTAGGCCCATCGCCTAGGGTTTGGGAGGAGAGCCTAAAGGGGGCCCCCTGGCTTGGGGCAAGCCACCTCCTCCCCTCCTCCTTGGCCGCCCCCCCTAGGGTTTGCCCTAGAGGGCGGCCCCTTGACCCTCTCCTCCTATAAATAGAGGGGTGGGGGAGGGCTGCCAACACAGTTGTGGCGCAGCCCTCCCTCCCAACACCTCTCTTTCTCCATAAGCTTGGCGAAGCCCTGGGAATACTACCGTACCAGCTGCACCTGCCCGTCGTGCTGCCATTGGGATTGTCTTCTTCAACCTCTCCTTCACTCTTGCTGGATCAAGGCGGAGGAGGCGCCATAAATCCCGTCGTGTGTTGAACACGGAGGTGCTGTCCTTTCAGCACTTAGGTCATCGGTGATCGGAATCACGTTGGGAGCGTCTTCGTCATCACCACTCTCAAGAAGCGCTTCCGTACTCGATCTACAAGTGGTATGTAGATGCAAACTCTCTCTAGTTACTCGTTGCATAGTAGAACTCATAGATGGATCTTGGTGGAACCGTGGGAAAATTTCAATTTTCTGCAGCGTTCCCCAAAAGTGGCATCATGAGCTAGGTCTATCGTAGTTCTCTTTGCTGCAGTAGAACACAATTTTGTTGTGGGCGTGGATCTTGACAACTTACTTGTCGTTACTAGTTGTTTCTTGCTTCCAGCGGTATTGTGGGATGAAGCGGCCGGACCAACCTTACGTACTCTTCGTGAGACCGGTTCCACCGACTAACATGCACTAGTTGCATAAGGTGGCTGGCGGTGTCTGTCTCTCCTACTTTAGTGGGGGCGGATTCGATGAACAGGGTCCTTATGAAGGGTAAATAGAAGTTGACAAGATCACGTTGTGGTTATTACGTAGGTAAGAAAGCGTTCTTGCTAGAACCCAATTGCAGCCACGTAAAAGATGCAACAACAATTAGAGGGCGTCTAACTTGTTTTTTGCAGCAATTGTCATGTGACGTGATATGGCCAAGTTGTGATGAATGATGATATATTGTGATGTATGAGATCATGTTCTTGTAATAGGAATCACGACTTGCATGTCGATGAGTATGACAACGGCAGGAACCATAGGAGTTGTCTTTATTTTGTATGACCTGCGTGTCATTGAAGAGCATCATGTAATTTACTTTACTTTATTGCTAAGCGCGTTAGCCATAGTAGTAGAAGTAGTCGTTGGCGTGACAACTTCATGGAAACACGATGATGGAATCATGATGATGGAGATCATGGTGCCATGCGGTGACAAGATGATCATGGAGCCGAAGATGGAGATCAATGGAGTTTTATGATATTGGCCATATCATGTCACTACTATATAATTGCATGTGATGTTTATTATGCTTATACATCTTGTTTACTTAGACGACGGTAGTAAATAAGATGATCCCTTACAACAATTTCAAGAAGTGTTCTCCCTAACTGTGCACCGTTGCTAAAGTTAAGTAAGCTTCTAAGCACCACGTGATGATCGGGTGTGATGGATTCTTACGTTCACATAGCGGGTGTAAGACAGATTTACACATAAAACACTTAGGGTTAAACTTGGCGAGCCTAGCATGTATAGACATGGCCTCGGAACACGGAGACCGAAAGGTCGAACACGAGTCGTATGGAAGATCGATCAACATGAGAATGTTCACCGGCGATGACTAGTCCGTCTCACGTGATGATCGGACACGGCCTAATCGACTCGGATCGTGTGTCACTTAGATGACTAGAGGATGTCTAATCTGAGTGGGAGTTCATTAATAATTTGATTAGATGAACTTAATTATTATGAACTTAGTCTAAAACTTTTGAATTATATGCCTTGTAGATCAAATGGCCAGCGCTCATGTCAACTTGAACTTCAGCGCGTTCCTAGAAAACCAAGCTGAAAGATGGCGGCAGCAACTATACGGACTGGGTCCGGAACACGAGATCATCCTCATAGCTGCCCGAAACAATCGTCCTAGAAGGACCGCTAGGTGAAGCTCCGTCGAGAAGAACCAAGACATTATGAATGCTTGGCAGTCTCGCTGATGATTACTCCCTCGTTCAGTGCGGCATGCTTTACAACTTAGAACCGGGGCTCCAAAAGCGTTTTGAGCATCACGGAGCATATGAGATGTTAGAAGAGCTGAAACTTGTTTTCAAGCTCACGCCGGGTCGAGAGATATGACATCTCGACAAGTTCTATAGTTATAAGATGGAGAAAACAGTTACGTCGGTGAGCACATTACGAAGATATGCAGGTTGCTGGCAACCGTATGTATGAGCTGAATATTAACCTCCACGATGAGGCGGTCATTGACAGAATCCTCGATCGCTCCCACCAAGCTACAAGAGCTTTGTGATGAATTACAACATGCAGGGGATGGTAAAGACCATTCTGAAGTGTTCTCTATGCTGAAGTCAGCGAGGTTGAAATCAAGAAAGAACATCAAGTGTTGATGGTCAATAAGACCACTAAGTTTAAGAAGGGCAAGGGCAAGAAGAACTTCAAGAAGAATGGCAAGGAGGTTGCAGCGCCCGATAAGCAAGTTGCGGGAAGAAGTCAAAGAATGGACCCAAGCCTGAGGTGAGTGTTTTTATTGCAAGGGAAGGTCCTTTGGAGCGGAACTGCCCCAAATACTTAGCGGATAAGAAGGCGGCAACACTAAAGGTATATTTGATATACATGTAATTGATGTGTACCTTACCGATGTCGTAGTAACTCCTGGGTATTTGATACGGTGCCGTTGCTCATATTTGTAACTCACAGCAGGAGCTGCGGAATAAGCGGAGGCTGGCGAAGGGCGAGGTGACGATCTTGGCGTCGGGAATGGTTCAGTCGATGTGATGCGCCGTCGACACGCTACCTCTTCATT